>JAVYIG010000700.1:0-40000 GCA_035222895.1 Strongylocentrotus droebachiensis
TTGAGTCAAGTCAAGATGAAAAGTTCTTTTCTTTTTCCAAATGCTTAAATCTATAAGTAGTGAAAATTTCACTGAGTTCTGATGAGGTTCAAGAAAGATACAGAGTTTCACATTGTTGAATGACTTGTATTTGGTTGTTCCTCGATCACAGCTTTTTTCTTAAGTCAATAGTAAGTGAATGGGGAGCGACAGCTTAATTTTCCATGTAAAAAATGACCGTAACTTCCTTAATACTGAAGGTAAGGAAGTGAATTAGGTATCAAATGAAAGGTCTTCTGATGCTTTATCTGCTAAGGTATATCACAGGTAAAGTATACAAAATCTCAAAATTTTGTAACATCCCTAGATCTAGTCTAGTCTCTAGAGACTAGATCTAACGTTAGACTCTAGGGCGCTAGTGTAGTTAGGGAGGCCAATGCCCGGGCGTAAGGCTTCTACGCCTACGATTTGTGCGCTCGTCGTCCAAGTCAGAAAATTACCAGAAGAAAAAAAAGGGGGAAAAAAAGAAAACAAATAGATCTAGATCTAGACCTAGATCTAGGTCTATCTATGGAATAAAATGTATAACAAATACACAATTACACACTCCACAACATACCTATAATCACGGATCTGTAACGGTCTTTCACCATTTGCAGATTTTGACGTATTTAAGTCCAATAATTATGTTAGCAGACGAACTTAGCGGACGCACAAGAGAAACTAGAAGGGTCCTAGAGGGCGATGAGGTTAGCTCACTAAAATCCTTCTCAATGACTGAAGGTAGAGCCTAAAAATATGGAATCAATTTAATATCAAAGAACTTTTGATAGAGATTAACATATCAGTTGTGCACAAATGTCACTTTTTTAACATCTAGAAAATATAACGAAAAACAATTTTTAATTGCAGATTTTTACAAACTGCACATACGAAGGTAGATAGAGTACGATGTTTTTGTCAATCTTGCGTTGGTTTGAGCCCCATAGCTAGAGCCATCTCAAATTGGGGAGCAAAACTGTGAACAGATACGTCATTGTTCCAGCCCAAAATAGAAGTCTTGCGACATCATAATATGAATATGTACATGTATGAGGTCCGGTCTCATGTCAAAACAAATTTGACGTAGTCTCACACATAGTACTAGGTATCACAGCTAAAGTTTGAAAGTATCTACATTTCATTTCCCCTGCCAAATTCATTTTAGAGCACATGGAAAGAGGAGTTTTGATACCTCATTTGTCAAATTTGAATAAGTACTTTTGAAAATACGGCCACTTACATAAGAGACGAAATGGTCAAATTTTGCGTAATTAGGCTATAACTGACAATTAGCCATTTTCAAGGTGACATAATTTTGTAATTAATTGATGAATCACCTTTCTTTTCAAGAAATCTGTTCTCTGTATGGATTTCTACATGCCTATTTTTTTTCAGGTTCTTTAGACAAATATTTTTTTGTGTGGAATTTTTCAAATAATTATATGAAGCCCATTTTGATGTGTGTGACAAATGGCTATTTTTCCGTCGCCGGAACAAGTTTTCATGGGTTTTGAAACATGGCTAGATTTAAGAGTGTCTATCAAGAGGGGCTGAATTTCGGCATATCTGGGGTATATATATAGCTTAATTATTTCTGTAAGGTTGGACCATCAAATCCATTTGAATTAATTTTAAATGGCATTTGAAAATGGCTCTAAACTCTTAAAACTTCATATTTTAAAGCACCCTTAAGCTCTTTTTTTTGTGTTTTCAAGTCTGCCTAAATTGAAAACCGTTAATGGTAGGGGAATGAATTTTGGCACATCAATAGAAAGTATGGCAGTGGCGGATCCAGGGGGGGGGGGCACAGGGGGCCCGTGCCCGTGCCCCCCCCCCCCCCCCCGGCCAAAAAAAATATGTTAAAATCAGCCCTAAATTCCCCCAAAATGTACTGAAAAACAGGGACGTGCCCCCCCCCAAAAAAAAAAAAAAATCAAAAAATTCAAAAAAAAAACAAAAACAAAAACCACAAAAAAAAAAAAAAAAAAAATGTCCTCTTACCCACCCCCCCCCCCCCACCGCCCTCCCTCCCCCCTAGGCCTACATAACTTATTTACTATATAAACAAAAATAATAACAAATCCCTTTTAATTGAAATTCATAAATTGAATACACGATCTTAAATTTAAAAACTCTGGGAAAACAATAAATGCCCTTTAAATCCTTGGCCTGGGTTCACAATCACAACATGAGAATAGAGACACCAGTATGGGCGGTGCACTGCCGCCGAGCTATCACCGAGTGTGTGTGTGTGTCATTGGGTTTTCATACAGACGTGCATCAACTTCTTGATCAATCAGATATGATTACTGAAAAGACACTGCCTGAATTTAATTGGAATTTAATAATTATTTTCCAAAGATCGAAAAGCCGTCATTACAGTTATTTGATTTAGATTGAAACACACAAAATATTTTTTTTCTGACAAATTTGATTAAATTTTCACTCTATAAATTGACAAAGATTACACAATTGAATTTCTTAAAAAGTCACTTTGAAATTCAAAGTTCACTCGCATGACGTGCAAGAAAAATAGTGAGTGGAAAAACACAAACATGTATTATTGGTCTTGTGATCGCTTTAATATCTGTTTAGGTTACGTTAGCATAACAATTCCGTAGAAATATATATGTATTTACTAATTTGTTCGCCAAATGCTGCAAATCCTGCCTCAGTTTCGATATTTGAAGCCTCAGGATTCATGCTAAGTTTCGGATCTTGATGGGACGGCAAGCGGCGGTGCGGTGATGCGACACGTGGGCCGTCGGATCCCCGTGCGAAGCTGGGGGCTTGCTCGCTGTAGTCACTCTCGCTCAGTGCGTATTATACACAGAGTACAGCTGTACTAATCGGATTCGCGCTCTAGCGCCATCTAGCGGTCATTCTTAATATTTACATGATCGTATTCTCCAGTAAATTCTCTTTCTTCTCGTATCAAAATTGAATTAAAAGTATGTTTTTCTGATATAGAAAAATTGTTTCAAACTTTTCACTCTGATTTTTCACGATCTTTTTTAAACATACCCCCATCAGTTTTTATATGAAAATAAAGCTTAAGATGTGCTCTTTCCAACCAGTTGATTTTTAAAACTCAAAGACGAATGGCGTTCAAGCGAATTGAGCTAAAACTAGGGATACAAATCGGCCGTCAAAAAAAAATGGCGACAAACGAAGTGAGACCGTACGAATTAGAGGGTAAATCTCAAGCAACTGTGTCGTAAGTAATTAATGGATTTTGATGAAAATGAAATGACATGAAAGACAGAATCCTGAGCTTTCGAGAGACATATAATTTTATAATATTTATTTTTTGCATGATATGAAAATCTTCCTTTACAAAGAGAGAATTTGCGTGGTTGAGCTCTGTGTGTCCCCACTCAACGCAGCTCTTCTGTGATACCTAATAGTACCTTTTTCTCAGCAGTAGACACCAGTGTCGTGAAGTAATGTATGAGAAGTGTAAAAAAAGACATTTCAGTAAAAAAAAAAAGTCTTCGTGAGCAGTCTATACTCCAATTGAGAAGTGTAATGAATGCCATGATTTGAACGTGTGTGTTTTAGTGTATGATATCATCATGGTTAGTGAGAGAGAGAGAGAGGGAGAGAAATATCTCCGTCAGCAGTACACGTCTATATCAATGCGTGCAGTCATGTTTGATTCCGTATTGTGTTCGCTACAACTGTGCAAGTTGGATTTATCGATCGTTGATAATGCAGTGTCAGATTGATATTTACTCATGAGGAAATAATTGGAATACATATCAAAACTAAGGTAGGCCTATTTATTTATTTCAATGATTTTCTTAATTTACAATGAGTGGCTTTCGAGCTTTCTCTCATTATGTTTTGACCCTCCATGCCATGGCATGGCTAGCATGGCTCGATTGCGGCCTGCATGCAATTACCGTACCTGGACGGCCTGTAGTACTGTGTCGGTGTGTGCGACTAATTCAAGGCTAGCCGGTGAAGATGAATGTACTTTCGCGCGAAGTTTTGAACTTGTTGTCCGGGCAATGACCATGATGACACGCTAATTCTCGACGTAATTTTTGGGACCATGAAATTGATTGTTTCAAGGCTCTTACGTACGGCCAGGCGTAGAAGGAAGGGAGTGCTTAAAAGCTGGATATCTTCTATTTTATGGAACTTCTGGAGTCGGCAGATGGGTGAGTTTTCTTAGTGAAAGTAAATGCTTTCTTTTAATCTTTGTTTTATTTTAAACAAATTCGTAATTAAAAAGTTAGATTTGGGCATTGGCCTCCGTAGTGTAGTTCCGTATCCGTTTTTTTTAGCATTTTTTTTAGCAGTTTAATAATCGATTCTTAGCAAAGGAATTTTAGCCCAATTTTTTACTAACTTTAATCATAATCATATATTGCATTTTCCACCTGAATTTAGATCACATCCTACATCGGGAAGCCTCCCTTTAGGGCTTCGATGTCGACGTCGTCGCTCAGTACCGTCTCCGCGCTATAGCTCTGCAACTCAAACTGAAGCTATCTGTCTAAAATTATGCAAACTTCGCGTAGAGT
Organism: Strongylocentrotus droebachiensis; assembly: GCA_035222895.1. Classification (NCBI taxonomy): domain Eukaryota; kingdom Metazoa; phylum Echinodermata; class Echinoidea; order Camarodonta; family Strongylocentrotidae; genus Strongylocentrotus; species Strongylocentrotus droebachiensis. The sequence goes on from JAVYIG010000700.1 coordinate 4,554, forward strand.
AAAGGAGCCGGTAATCGGACAGCTCCAGTTTTCGGCCGATCCATTGGATGCATGGTAAAATCCCTTTAAAATACATCGCATAATAGCATATCACATATCCCACACATACCATACCATGCCAGAGTCACTGAAGAACCACATTTGCAATGGAAAATATATCCTAAAATATATCACATTTTAGTGATGTAATCGGCGGTCCCGCTACCCAAATCTGAAAAATCGAGTTTCTTACGCGTGTATGTAAGAAATATGGGTACCATAAAATGAGCTTTATTTCAAATATTTTTCAGATTTAGAGCCCGATTTTGTGTTGGTCGCAAGCTCAAAGGTATCTCATAGCATGTATTAAATCAATGCAGCCGGACCCCGCCACGCACACACAATATGTCTGTCTAATTCAGATTCCAACTTCCGATCACCGCTGTGCCTGTCTTCGGCCAGGCGAGCACCCGGGAGCTCCGGCGTGGGATACCTGCTCCGCCCGCTTGTGCTATACATCAGCGCGGAAACGCACGGCACGCGCGAGCGCTTCCTATTGACTTTGTACATGCGTCCGAAAACTGGTTCGCTATGCCGATAACCGGCTCCAAAACAGTGAAAATTGAAACAAATATTGTCATGGCAATTCGTGATTTTTTACTGGGATTCTTTTTTTGTTTAAATAATAATAATATTTACTTCATGATTTGAACAAGAAATGATAATAAATAGGAAGTAAAGAGTCCAAAAAATAGGATTTTGTCTTAAGTGGCCGAAAACCGGGTCCTTTACTCTATGCTTTATGGTATTACGCACATGCACGATACCATAAACTATACGAGAAGCTTGCATAATTTTAGACTGATAGCTTCAGTTTGAGTTGCAAAGCTATAGCGCGGAGACGGTACTGAGCGACGACGTCGACATCGAAGCCCCAAACGGAGGCTTCCCGATGTCGAATGTGATCCAAATTCAGGTGGAAAATGCAATATATGATTATGATTAAAATTAGTAAAAAATTGGGCTAAAATTCTTTTGCTAAGAATGGATATGAGACTGCTAAAAAAACGGATACGGAACTACACTAGCGCCGACTCTAGATCTACAGTAGAACTAGACTCTACTAGACTAGTACAGATGTTAAAAAGAATAATTTAAAAATTCAAATTGTAAGTCTACTGTCAAACTTTGCTTACAGCTGCATCGGCATGATTGTATGCAGTCTATGCAATATTATGTGGTGTGTGTATTTGTGTATGGGTCTAATAATACCTGCCTCACAGCAAGCATGCAGTGCTAAAGGTCAATACGCATTAGCATTGACTCTCTATATGCTTTGCTGGAGTGCCTGGCTCTAGCTTTGGGCACTATTTGAAAGAAAGTATATTTCCTGTAATCTGTATTCAGTCCTAGATCTATCTATCTCCATTTCTTTCTTTTCTCTTCTGTACTGTAGCTGTACTACTACTGTATCAAAATCAAGGATGCAGATCGGTTTAGCCCCTAGCAAGTAGCATACATCAATGACATGGTCTAGACCTATTTCGATATTTGTTTAAATTAATGCACATCTAAGGCTCTAGAATCTAATTTAAAAGATTATCACAGATTATTGATAACGAAAAATCACAATTTGATTTGATGTTGAGTACAGAGTACCGGTAGGACCTCATCTAGTAAACCCCCGTGAGTGTGAGTGTGAGTGTGATTGTGATCGAATAGAAACTGAATTTCATTCTTAATCTTAGTTACTTAAGTGTAAAGTTAGTGTTTATTGTTTGTAAATTTTACCATATTTCATTTTATTTCATTTTTCAGTTTATTCCATCCGTCTTAAAAAAACATACATAATTATATCTGTGCATTGGGTTCCTGTGCATTCCGCTCTTGGCATGGACTGTAAATTTCTGTGGAGCCTTCTTGCAGTTATTGAAACTGCTAATAATGAACTCTTAATTGACTTTTCCGGGAATTGAAGGTTGAATTACTGACAAAAAAAGCAAAATACACAGTCAAGATGAAGACTGATTCCAGCTGCTGGAGCTCTCGATACCAATCCGGATGAAAACTCTGATGCTTCTTTCTGGCAAGAGATAAGATTTGGGCTGCAGCACCCGCAACCCCGCGTCCCCCACCCCCCACCCCCACTCCCCCACTCCCCCACCCCCCACCCCCACTCCCCCACTCCCCCACCCCCCCACTCTCGGGTTGCATGCGCGTTCCCAAAATCTCTGGTAAAGGGTACTTTTTTGTGCGACAAAATCTGACCCTTATTAATTGTTCACATGGATATCGGGTGGTGCTTTCAAAGGGAGGGAACAAGCATACGCGAACCCTAAATAACACTGTCAAGTGAGGGGCCGGGTCCACCCCCCCCCCCTCGGTTCCACATCATGACATGCATGGCAGGTTCAAGAAACAGGTCCCAGTTATTCCTTTGATAAAAAACAACCAAATAATCATAGCTGATTGGTTAATCCTTCATATTTTTCTCCCATTATTCTCCCATTATTCTCCCCCTTCCCTTTGTCTCCCTCCTCTCCTCTCTCTTTCTCTCTCTTTTTCTCTCTCTCTCCTTTTCTCATTCTCTACTTTTCTCTCTCTCTCTACTTTTCTCTCTCTCTCTCTCTCTCCTTTTCTCTCTCTCTCCTTTTCTCTCTCTCTCCTTTTCTCTCTCTCTCTCTCTCTCCCTCTCTCCTTCTCCTTTTCTCTCTCTCTCTCTCTTCCTCTTCTTCCTACTCCTCCCCTCTCTATCTGTTCCCCTCTACACATGCAGGTTTTCACTATTAACCAGGAATCCCGCTACCTGCTTGTTCATGGGGTTCCTGATATCCACATCACCGATGAGCTTCTCAAACTCTTGTCCCTCTATGGTGTGATAGAGGAGTATCGCACTCTGGATGATGATTCAACTGCAGAGGAGTTTACCAAGACACACTGGATCAAGTATGCAAACATCCAGGCAGCCAGGTTAGTGTCAATGCTGCATACAGTGCACACTTAACTCTGCATTTTACTGTTCTTTAACTTATACACCATTTTTCCCTCTTTAGGTGATTCCGTATATTTAAAGTTGATACTCTAAGACAATCCCAAATACTGAGATAATTACATAAATAGAAAGCTTTTAACCCCCATAATAACACCAAATGGTGTCCACCTGACAAAACAAGTTTAGAATAATGAATTTATTCAAGTAAACTCTACCAAAATATCTAAGTCTGAAACCCGGAAGTGCACGTAGAGTCGGGCCTCTATCCGTGACATCACGAACGGGAGTCATGGGCTCAGTGAGAGTGAATGGCAGTGATATCCCTACGTAAATGCTATCCTGTCAGAGCTTAGATTTGTTGTTGTTAAGGAGTATATTTGATGGATTTTCTGTTTTCATTTGAATGAAGAATAACGAAGCAACATTTTCCAGTCGCTGATTTCTTTTTATATCCTCATATTCACCTATTTGGTAGAGATTTAGGACGAGTTTACTGCTTAGGAATTAAAGTTAAATCGTGCACTTATGAATAGGCGGATGCATTATATTGTCATCAGATGAACATGAGCAGTTTTGTAAAACGAATAGGTCTAGAACTATGATAGTACTTATCATAGATGTGTGTGACTGCCTCAAAAAAGGATACAGTACCAGTTAAACATTTTATGTTGTAAAATATCAAACTTGAACGAGATCATGCAAGCGCGCTTCCTCTATAATATTTTGGCAAGTGATGCGGCTCTTGCATGAACGTTCGTGGAGCGAGCAGAATCGGGAGGTAAGATCAAGCCGCTGCTCTAGGCGCTGCTTGCTTGTGATGGAACGTACGTGCGCTAGTTATATGTTTATCGGCTATTGCAAGAGAATGAAAGCGACGTTGCCAGCTAAGAAAAACAACTAACAAAGACTTGCTCCGGACTACCGGTGTCAGAATTGGTAGATGAAGGATGTTCAGGGCCAAGGAAGGCGAAAGACATGGGAAAAAGGAAGAAGAAACCATCGGGAGATCGCTGTAGTGTATGGTAATGAACTGTGCATGGGTAGACAGCTACTGTTCACTCCGTGCCTGGGCCGATTTCAACACCAAAACAAAAATTACATGGTGAAAATATCGACTAATAGCACATCGTTGGCATGTATATGTCATAATTTTTAAAAGGGGAATTGATATTAATACTATGAAGTACTAGGGGAAGGTAAAGAATTGTACATAGAATTATGATTTATTAGACTTTTCAGCCTTTGAAACAAAAATATGCAGAAAATCGTATCACTCTGCACATGTTTGCTATGGAACATCCGGGTACGTGAATATACTCTCTCCCGGACGTGAGGTCATAAATAGTAGACCAGCGTCGTGACTGATTTTCTATGCAAAGAGAGGCGGATATTTTAGACATTTCAATTGAGGATTTCGAGTAGACAGAATTTTTTTGTGATATACTAAGTAATTGAAAAACTTAAAAATAACATATACTTGCCGTAGGTAACAAATTAAGGGACATTTATTTGCTTAGAGTATCAACTTTAATATCATATGGGACATTTCCTAGCCTTCAAAGAATGGGAATCGGCAGTGAAGATTGGTTTGATTGTAATAGTAAAGTTCAACTTGAAAATTTGAAACTTGAAAATTCTCTCAAGGAAATATTTCAATCCTACATGCACCCTAAACATAGTTTTTCCAAATATTCCGTCATCTATTCCGTCATCAATAACGAAGAAAATGAAAGTTTATGAAATTTTCTGTACAGAGCAAATTGGAGAAGAGCTCACAAGATACCCCACAGTGGTGCCAATTCAGGTTTGCTCGATTGCAACTTAAATAATTCATAACTTTCGTATTTTTACCGGTAATCAGAATTTTCTCAAATTTTCATTGACCCTTTACTCTCATTTTTCTGCTTCTATAAAAACCAACTTAATACATCAGTTCAGACTTCTCATTTAAAGTGGTGTTCTGATTTTACAATGATGTGACAGAGTTGCCAAGCGCAAGATGGATGACCATTCCTTCTACGGAGGATTCCTGCATGTGACCTATGCTCCCGAGTCCGAGAGCATCCAGCACACCAGGGAGAAGCTCCAGCAGCGGAGAATGGATGTGGCACGCAGACTGAGGAAACTTGCACAGGAGAGGGCGCCAGATGTAGATGACAGTAAGTTGGGCTTGCTTACAAATACTGTCCTCTGTAACCTCAGCAGGCACTAGGCCTGTCCTCATCAGTTCGAGTTTGCCAAATAACCTGCTATTTTCAGACTCTGGATATTAACCTGAAGCTCGAAATTGCGTCTTCACCAGACTGATACCGTTGGTGAAGGTGATGGGACAAACCATCACTTCCGAAGCATTCTGGATGTAGCTATCATTCAGATCGCAGAAGAAGTGATAGTTTGCCATTACCTGAAACCAAAAGATGATTGTTTGCTTTATATTTCACATCAGAAACATTTCACTTCTTCCGTCATTTTAGAGCAACAAGTCATCAATTAACAGCTAGCAAACAGTGTACCAACCGTACAGTGTATGCAGTATGGTGGTGTGACCAAAGTTTGTGTACTTACACTAAAGCGCTTAAAGAGGAGAGCAATACGTAACATACGATAACAGTGCGTTGCACTGTGTAGATAGTACTGCTATCTACACAGTGCAACAAATTTCTCCTTTCCTATAATGATTGGCGCACTATCTTGCATCATGTGATTTACTTTTGACCAATCGTAGAGCAAGATTCTTAGTATGTGGAATATAATTGAAAATAGCGGGTTATTTGGCAAACTCAAGCTGATGAGGACAGGCCCATTGTGTACACGATGCCAAATGAGTAAAGTTGGCCTTGAAGCATTTTATGGGGATGATTTGAGAAGATCTAAGAAGAATTTTTGCATGTTTTATTCACATATTTATTATTTATTTCAGGGAGAAATGTCTCTTGATTTTCCTCAGAAATTCTTTCTCATTTTGTTTGATCACCTACATGTATAATGAATAGTGATTATGTATGACAATACGCTGTTTATCTTTTTTTTCAGGCATAGAAACTGTCGGTGCTTTGTCAAGCACAACAGAAACAAATGACACACGCCTTGATCAACCTTCACCCGTGACAGCATGGACGTCGACTCCACCTTCACAACAAATACATTCAGCATGTCATGTCCCTCCATTAGTGACCGCAGAGGGTGGATATGATCAAGGCTGTGGACATTCTATCCATGACCATGGTAATCCCGATCAGGAAATTGTGCGGTTCCCTCCATCCCTCCCTGAGCCCCCTCGAAGACTACCTCCCTGGCAGTGGAACATTCCCAGCCAGCCAGACTTCCCAAGACTGCGCACTAAACACGACACTCTCCCTGAAGGGTACAATCCATTCCCTGAGGGGGGTAGTCAGCCCAATCAAGTTGGGATGGAAAATCCTCATCAAAAACAATCATCAGTATCAGCAGCACCTACAGGTGCATTTGTAGGACCAATGCGTCCCCCAGAGAGGAGTTCAATCAACCCTACATTAGATTCAGACACACAAAATCCATTGCCTCCAGGACATAGATATAGGGAGTCTGGTGCAAGGCCAAAAGATGGATCTACTCGTTCTATACAGACTAGTGGTCACCATGAATCCATGGAGCAGCAAACTGATTATCAACAAATTCAAACTGGCCAGTGTCAAAGGTTTGGATCCCAAGGAGGATATCACGATGCTGATTCTGATCATTCACAAAGCATGCAGAGACCAAAGCTGGTTGGTAGAAGGAGATTAGGACCCAACCCTTTAAGCTCTCCTGATAAGCAAACAGATGTGACACACAGCAATACACAATGTACTTCAAGCCTCAACAGGTATATACGTGTGTTTATGGTATTTTATTATGAACAATATTTGTTACATGCTATTTCATAACCACCACTAACTCGCCAGAGTTCCTCCTTTGTGGTTTTGTTTTCAGAGTGCCATATACAGCAAACTTCTGTTGGTTTGCTGGTTCAGCGTACACACAAATATGAAACTTACAATTTTTTGTTAAAAAAAATAAAATTGATTTAATATTTAGGTTTCTAATCTGTGTATAAGCTGAGCCGGCAAACCATCATAAGTTTGCTGTATTTGGCACTTTAGAACTGAACCAAACACATTTGTCTTCGTTTGACAGTTTACTGAAATATATTGATGTGTTAAGAGAATGTAGCCCAAATAAGTTGGTAGTGGAAAAGCATTAAGAATTCCCGATCATTGGATACAGAAGTGATTTGTCTTATATATGAATAGACACAGCTCCAATCATAAAAGGTAACCAAAACCTTCATACTAAGTTACTTTTATTGTAAAGTTTAAGATATTTGAATAAAATCAGTGAAAATTCGAACAAAATCGGGCAAGGAATAAGGAAGTTAAAGCTTTTTGAAATGACTAGTCACTAGAGGGCTAAATTCAATTTGGTGACATCATTTGTGGACAACTCTCCATGCCTTTTGTACATCAAATTTCACAATTCTTTTGTTTTCTTCGTATTTATTTGTGTTCTTGATCCGACTTCATAACATGTGAAGTAGAATATCATTTTGCATTCTATACCTTGCTTTCAGGAGAGTAGATTATCTCAATCACAAGAAAGAAGGAAAAACATAAAATTTGATGTACAAAAGGCATGGAGAGTTGTACACAAATAATGTCATCAAATTGAATATTGCCCTCTAGTGACTAGTCAGTTTAAAAAACTTTAACTTCCTTATTCCTTGCCCGATTTTGTTCAAATTTTCACTGATTTTATTCAAATATCTTAAACTTTACAATAAAAGTAACTTAGTATGAAGGTTTTGGTTCCCTTTAAGAGTTCAAAATTCTTTGAGGAAACCCAATGACAACAAATGTTGTTAAAGATAAAGTTTTCAAGATATGTTTACCGTAATCAACTCACCCACAGTATTGATTTGTGATTTTGTGTTGAAACATCCTATCTCTGTTTATATTACCAAAGAGAATGAATTACTATATTAGAAATAATAGCTGGAGACATATTATATAAAATTTTTAGCAATCAAATGTTGCAATGATTAGATGTAACAGCTATTCAATTTGGTTTGATGGAGCATATATAATCATATTTGTCCTAGATTTGTACCAGTTGCCATCTCTAATGATTTTCCTTTCATAAATAGCCCATCTACAAGCCTTCTGAATGTGAATTTTCAGAAAATGCCTAAAAAAAGGGCAGGTGTTTAATCGGATGAATTGTTTTTCTTTCTTGATGTTGACTTTGCAGCCAGCATGCCTTTGTTCCCCGTCCAGTTAGTACCAGAGCAAAGAGGTCAGCCTCCAGCATAGATGAAGCTGACCAACAGAATGGTCATCAAAGCCCCCCGACCCTAGCGACGGGGGACCCTTCATTCGATAGGACAGTCAGCAGTGTACGAGAACAGATGTTCCAGGTTAGCATATACATTAACTTTAAAGTTGCTCATGCATGGGTATATAGAGGGCAGTACGCACGGGAGCGTATTGCTCATAGTTATGTAGTGATCGCCAAGTTGCCTACTTCACGAACGACTATATACCCACGCATGAAGATCTTTAAAGCTTACAATGCAATAGGCCATTTCACTGTAAAGAATATTATCGTCTGTGTGAAAAGTTGACTCCAAGATATATTTCTCCCTTGGTATAAATGCATGAAGGCAACTGTATATAACAAGAGATTTTTGTTCACGATTTGCAAGTGAGCGCAATTTCCATTGCAAGAACCTCTACAAATTTGCAAAGTTCATTGTGTCAGAAGTGATTAAGTTAAATTTGCGTTGTGTCATGCGTGAATCTGTACCACTTGCAGAATTTACCAACACAACATAGAGTGGTTCTCATCGTGAATAAGCATTTGCCCTTGGATATTAGATTTGTCCGTATTCATACTTTAAATAATAATTCTATCATTGTTTACTGTCATACTTTCAAAGGATGATGTCATTATCTATATTGAGTGAACTTTGAAGTTATTGTCAGCAAAGTTTCAAGTTACCGGTATTCAAAAGTATCATGAAAATTGAGATTTGTAATTATCCCTCCTACTGAGTTCTTAATGTAACATGTTTCTAGATTGAAGAAGTAATAGAAGGATATGTTTCTTTTTGTGATAGCTATCTGAAGCAGTCGTGAGAAGCAGTACAGCTCCTAGATCTGTCATCCAAACAGCAATTATCCAAGCAAGGAACCAAGAGAGAATGGGTCTGCTTCCACGCCCACCACCAACTAAGAGGCAGAGAATATGACATCGAGGAAACACCGGTCACGTCACATCCATACCAGTATTAGAAATATATTTTGTACAGACACTATACACAGGGTAGCCCACTTCCTGGGCTGACTTAGTACCAGTAGTTGCTTTACACATGCTATGATCCGTGCGTGCAATACGAGCGAATGTAGATCGGACGTGCACACAATACATGCACACTTTATAACAAGCGCGCGCGTCTATTGCATGCTATTAAGTCAACCCAGTCAAACTTGGCATTACAAAAAAAAAGTTCCCCAGAAAATTCCAGGGAAATCCAGAGAACTCAGCTGATTGGTCCGATCCTTGCTGCCTCATGAATAATATTCATGAGCTTTGATATTATCACATGTTGTTGTTGTTGTTTATACCCATTCATACAGCTGATCAAGGGGAATAAATTCCACTCAACTGAAAGCGTAACTATTAAAAGACTGAATAATATTAGAGATTTATCACGTATTGTGTCTTAATCTTCATACAAATAATCATATCTCTTGATTAGACAATAATTATTTAGTTCATAGTATTGTAAAAAATATCAAAATAGCATATTCAATAAATAAGAAGGAAGAAGGAGACCCTCCTCCACATCATCACTCGCCACGTCGAAGCTGGATCGACAATCTTGACCGATGCCTGGGTGGGGTTAGCATCCCTGAACGAGCTCGGCTATGAACACTTCAACGTGATTCATAAAGAAACGTTCAAAGCCACGTACAAACACGCCGTCACTTGTGAGGTGAAGGAGGTTTGTACCAGCCGGATAGATGGGGTGTGGAAGCACGCCAAGGACCATTTTCGACGAATAAATGGCACTACCTTGTGAAACTTCGAGGCACACCTGGCTGCATGAGGTCATATGGCAAAATCACATCTCGGGGAAGCATATCTTCAAAGCCTTCTTCTTGCTCCTGCACCCATGTTATCCCCTGACCACGCCCAAAGTTCTCAATGCTAAACCACCTCTCTTTGGAACCTTGAGAAAGCCAGCCTAGCAGACACATCATTGACAAGGATGAGCGACGGGGAAGATGACGGCGATGAAGAATACGACGATGTGCCATCTACCCTTACCCCAGTCGCCGCCTCCACGCCTACCTCAACAAATGATTGTCATTTAGATATTAGTGCATGTATTTAATCATAATAAACTTAAGAAATTATATATTTTTTATCTGAAACTAGAACCTGCAAGTTTCTTGGTATTTGATGCAAAAATGTTCAACCATGCAATATACATGTAGTTATCAAATTGGTACTCGAGTGTACTTGTTGTGTGCAATTATATAATTCAAGCCTGTGCCATGGACATTTCCAAAATGCCTCCAATTTGCAGTTTCCCCAATTCATTTCTATTGCTGATAAACTTTGTATAATTCCGGTAGATTTGTAGACATGTTTCCATTTTGTGTGTGTTCTCTGTTTTCTATATTGTATATAATCTGTTTTTTTTATGGATTTGAATTGAAATAAAACTTGAACTGAACTGAAAAAATAAAAGGCCCGTATTCTACTATTTCTGTTAAACCCGACACCGGTCTAAAGTCGCTTTTAATCAAAAGAAATAAAGATTCAGAGGTTTAATTTGTCTTTTGACTGTTCACTTGGGTTGAAACCGTCAGAGAGATGAAGGAGGAAAAAGAGGGCTGATGAATTTTTTGTTTGTATATCTTTTTTCCCCCGTTTTATTTCTCAAAGAATTTTTTACATATTTGCCCCCATCCCGGCCACCCTGGATCTGCCTAAAACTGTTCTAAAAACTTTGTTGAAGTGTAATTTGAATTGATTGTCCCCTCTTTTTTTTTTCTTCTTCATTCTTCCTCTATCTCGCATCTTAATACGGTACATGTATTTCTGTACTTTCAGCTTAATTATCTTCTCCCTACTGTCCGCTCTCTCTCTCCTTTCCAACATGTACTCATTTTTGGCTAGTCACTTCCCCTTTTCTCCACTCGACCCTCTCTCTCTTTCTTCTCCCATTTTGCTGCTTCCTTTTCTCGCCGTTAAAAAGAGGGGTGGATATGATCTTCCCTTGGAATACCCAAACAAGATGCGTAATACGTAACATAATGTCTGTTCCCAATTTCTGCCACGGCTGATTGGATTTTGTTGCCCAAGCGGTGGTTCATTTGTGTAGGTTTGAATTCTGAACAAATCACAGTTTCTACTATGCGATTTTTTTCAGCATTCCAGGCGAGTAAACTACATCTTTAGCTAGAGTCTGCAGTGCCTTGGTGCGATCGATATACTTTTCCAAGAACACAATTTCTCATTGAGTTGGGAATAACGACCCTGTTTGATTTGAAGATCAATTGATTTTCTACCATCAGCTCTTCTCTCACTTCCAAGTGCTATTTGATTTTCCGATGCACTTGACCAGTTTCTCTCCAACTATTACTTATATTTTGTTAAAGATTTGAATTTCTTTGACACATTTGATATGGTAACATTTATATTCAATTTAATTCATTTACAAGTCAAATTTCAACCTTTTAAATACATGGACATTTCATGTGTATATAATGACAAAACATAATTTTCCCCATCATACCCTATTAATAAGACACAAAGGCCTCTAATATGTAAGGATATTTAATGACTTATTCAACAAAGATATGCATAAATTATATTTTGTACATTAATCCTTACAGCTCCAATCAGGCAGTTTAATTTTATAATGCCCAAATTATGATATTGTTTAATATAATTGGACCTAAATTTTCTTTGTTCCTGACTTAGGAACAAACCATGGAACACTGTTGATATCAGGATTTAGAAAAAGAATGACTCATAGTTGAAATTGTGATACAACTGTATATGTTTGTAGACATGGTGGCACTGTAAGGATTAAATACTATCAAACAAAATTATGGACTCATTTTTGCAAATTACACAATCATATTACCGTCAATATTTGGATGTGCAATGTTCAGTCCCTCTTATCATTTTGATAGGAAAGAAAAGAAATTACATGTCACTTAACATATCATGGGCAGAAAAGGGTGAGAATATAGTTAATAAGAAAGAGAAAGAAAAGGAAATGAAGAAAGTTGGAGAAAGAGAGAAAGAGAGAGAGAGAGAGACAAGTGTGTGAAAGATACAGGGGGTGGGGGCACATAAAATAAAATTTGCATTTGGAAATTAGGAGGTATGAATCTAGTTCATTAAACAAAATACGAAATCTTTTATTTTAAAGACAAAAAATGCATAAATCGTATAAAAAGGTAATTTCTAGTCCCCACCCCCATGGACATTTTACTTCTTGTATGACTACCATTCACTTTGTTAATAGGCCCAAACTCACACACTACATGTAGGTATACAGGAGAAGCTAAATTTGCCAATGCAGGTGGATAATTATGCAGTGACATGTATTTAACAACTTGCCATTATTTTGAAATAAGATCTTACACATTGTAATCTTAATTTCTAAATAACAATACAAAAAGAAAGACGTAAGAAAACAAAATTGAAAGCTGGAAGTACAAATATGAATTTCCACTAAACATTTAAAGATTAATGCTAAAAAAGGATTCCTGATATTTTCTTCTAGGGTTGAAATAAGGGGAAAACATGAAATGAAATGACAAATAGATACAGCTATAACGCTTGCCGCAAAAAAAAAAAAAAAAATCAAAAAAAAAAATCCACACTTGCTTTCCAGTAATTGATTTCAAACACTTTCTAATATCCTCCTAACTAATGCTGCACTGCATTTAAACATGTTCTATAAAACATATTTCCCCCTAAAAACATTCAATACATGTTTTTATTTTTTATATTCCACACATTCCTGAAGAGTTCATGTTTTTCCATCCATTGGAATCTTAAAGCACCAATTCCCTAAAAGAGTATATTCAACATTAGGGTTAGCCATAAGTCTTGTGTTATAAAAGCAAGCCATCAACTAGACATGCGATCGTGTGTACACAAGGTCTGTCACAGAAATATTTGTTCTTAAGATCAAGAATAGACGTTCAAGATCATAATTGTCATCACGATATTCAACTTCCTTTACTGTGAACAGAGAGATGTATCCTGTTATTACCAAATATTTGCTTGGTCTTGGAGCTTCACTACTAGATTCACTGTTATATCACCAATGCATTTCTCTTAAATTGACTATGCTGATGATACACCACCATCGTCGTCATCATCATGGTTGTTGTCATTATCATCATCGTCAAGCATGTCATCAACTTGATCATCATGATTTCAAGTTGATTAAGAAATTATGTTGTGCTCACTTGCTTAATTTGGAAAAGTAGCAGAAGAATTTCTCAAGGCACCGTACCCCTTTAATTAGTTTGAGATATTTTATAAATTATTAAATTAAATGGTGATCAAGAAACCTTCCTGTGGTAACTCCTTGGAGCACACTCACATATGATATGATGATATTACGCTAAGAGAAATGATGATGATGATGATGATATACATCGTGCGAAAATGATAACCATGAGGATTACGAATGATGACTGTAGAAATGATGACTATGAGAAATGAAAATGGATCATTCATATGATTAGTGTTGAGCGACTTGAGGTCACGCTGTGCCGACCTCGGTCTCTGCCTCGAGGGCCTCCGACTTGATGACTCGGCCCGAGTCCAGCTCGAGACCAGGGAAATTTAAGATCTTTTCTCCTGGATGAACAAGGAAAATGATACTAATTTGATTTGTATCAGTAAAACAAAAGAGCACAACTAACATTAAAATATTTTTTTCTATTCTATCGTTAGAAAATATTGATTTTTTAGCTTTGCAATTAAATCGCTCCATTCATTATATTTGACTTTTCACATATATTTCTTACTGGGAATTTATGCACTTGATAACCAAATTTTGTTGTGTCTAGTTTTGCAATCGTTTTTATTAACAGCAATCAGAGGTAAATCTACTAGGGTCTTCTTGCATAAAATGTAGCGTTTGAAAGTGACTTGGGAAAAAAAAAAAAAAAAAAAATCAGATTTTTCATTTTTTAGCATTTTTTTATCAGGATCACGTATTCTTGCATTTACTGTTATGTTAGTTGCCAGTAAATGCGACCTTTTATGCAAGAGAACCTTTGTCCTTTTCACATTACCATTACTGCTTACACCAGTTACTGCATCATTTTCAGTCATCGATCCCCACAATCTGACATTGGTCAATGTATTGGTTGGGGTATAGGCCTACTACAGTACATTGTTTTGAATTTGAGTTGGATTCATGTCTTTATCTTTATGTTGTAAAAATTATGATATGAATCGATGATGCTGATGATGGTGATGATGATAATGATTGAGGCGATAAACAAAATAATGGGGATAATGATGAGGATGATTCATTCAGATGAAAGAGGTGACTCCTTTATGCCATACATCCAGACCTGCCAACCTCTGGAGTTCAAAAACTGTATTCTTTAGTCCCAAAAGTTGTATTTTACTGACAAAAGTTGTATTCTTGAAAATAAACACGGATTGTTACGCGGATCAATGCCTCTTACAGTTTTCACCTACAGGAAGAATTTTTTTTATTGATCATTGGTTGAATATGCATGATTTCGTCATGACTGGTGTGTTCGATAAACCAATGAACATCCCCAAATTGCCGATGTGAGATGCTTGTAAGATACTTTACAGGACAGAATGGACATTTTGCCATTGAAAATGGCGGACGCACCCACAAAATATCAATTTAAAAAAAAAAAAAAAAAAAAAAAAAAAATCTTTTTTTTTTTTTTTTTTTTTTGAAAATCGTATTTTATTAAAGAAAATCGTACTGTCGTATTTGCTTCTAAAAATCGTACTAAATACGACTAAATCGTACTGGTTGGCAGGTCTGTACATCATGTATGCATGAAATTTGTTGATTACATGGGCAATCATGAGTTTAAGATATGAGCAAAGTTTCAAACCAGTTTGTTCGTTCGTGTCTCCTAAGGTAAATATAAGTTCAAATTCCAAGTTCCTAAATTAAATCTTGATCTTAAGAGTGGTCGTTACAAACGGCCGTGTCAGACACTTTGCCCATAGGTGCAAGATAGGACTCTTGTATCGTGCCCTGAACCAGTGCAAGTCCTAAAGGGATATGGTAGGCAGTCAATGCAAGCTGTTCTGATTCACTAGCCCACTGAAAAATATTTTACTGTCCGAAGGTTTTGTAGACACTACCTCAAGGTCGGACTTGACCACAACACTGTTAAATGTATGTTTGGAAAGATTGTGTTTACCTTGATAGGGGCCTCATTCACAAGCATACGGTAAGTTTTTTCTTACAAGGTCCTGGCCTATTATGTATTTATGATACATATTTTGTTTAAATGCCAAATAAATTGAATTGAATTGAATATATCAGGAGCTCATTCTGCGCTCTATAAATGTATTATTTTTATTATTATACACATAGATATTGCCCACTCTGATCAAGAAAATGAATAGTCATGTGAATGCATATACACATGAATGTGTCATTCTGGCACACTGTGCATGAATAGTAAATTATATTTTGGCAAAAGACACTAATTGGATTGTATCACAAATGTACAAAAAAAAATCACAAACTAACATGTTGAAACATAACATAAAAATACTTTCTCCAAGTCTTAAAAGAAAAACAGAATATTTCAGACACATTCAGTGCATGGAATATACATTTTTATAATGCAATGTTGAAAATGATTTATCTCTCAATAACGAGATATTTTTGCAAATGATTTGTTTGGATAAATTAATAATTTGATAAAATAATTTGGCGATAATCAACATATTCCCCCATTATTGTAGACACAGGTAGAAAATATACAATCAAAATTAAATTAAGTAATGCATAATGTAACACTTTTCAAAAGAGAACAAGAATTAAATACACTGTACATGAAGTGTATTTTTGCAAATGATTTATTTGGGTAACTCAATAATTTGATAAAATAATTTAGTGATAATCAACAAATTCCTCCATTATTGTAGACACAGGTAGAAAAGATACATTCAAAATTAAATTAAGTAATGCATAATGTAACACTTTTTGAAAGAGAACAAGCATTAAATACGTGGAATATATACTTCGGTATTCACGGGGCAATCACCCTTATTACCATATACCCAATACCGTATGTGCCTGATTAAAACATGGTACATAAAGTTAAAATAATTGTTTATCATACTGACTGCTCTAGATGCTACTGGTCTGGATTCTTCAAAGTGGGAGTTAAAAAAACAAAACATGGCTGGCCTTCCGCCTATAAATGGAGTACAAGTGTCAAGCTGTCCATTTGTAACAAAACAATACGCGTTCGGGACAGTCGCGTTCGCTAACAAAGGAGGGGACGCGATCACCCTGAACCCGGACGAACGCAAGTGATAATAAATTTGCCTTCCCTTAATTCTGTCACAAAATAATATTGAAGTCTTATGAAAAGCGGAAATTAGAGTGATTTGGATGGGATCAAGAGTTTAAAACTTGGCATCCCATAAGTCTGTGGACTTTTTCACCCTCTTGGTTGGGGCCTACCCATGACTAAAAAAAAAAAAGGCCATTTTCGTAATCAAATTTGTTGCACAATTTTTTAAGTGCCTCGTTACAAGTTGTTTCATTCATTTGTTACAAATAATTATATTTTAATAGTCAGAATGCAATTTGCATACATTATGTGTTCTTAGGTAGGACAAGCCATAATATACATTCTGAATTTTGAAATATAATTATTCCTAACAGGTGAATGAAACGATTTGCAACGAGGCACTGACAGATTTGTGCATTGAGTTAGATTACTTTATGAAAAAGGTCTATTCAGTCCACTTTGAAGAACGCCAGGTACATAAAGGAAATTAAAATGGTATTGCGGCTGCATATTACGACAGGGTTTATCTTGCACAAATATACATCAATGGAATTGCCTACAGGGTTGTAAAAAAAAAAAAAAAAAAGCTTGTCAAATGGCTGGATTCCATTTGGTCTCTAAAACCCCTACTACACATGATTTTCCAAAGGAAGTTGGTTGAATGTTCTTCAGACAATACCATATTTTTGCCAACGATACCATGACCTCAATTGGCAGAACATGGAACTCTTAGTGGCCAAGAAAAGAAGCAAAATAAGCTACATTGCAGTTGCCATCTATAAAGGCTTGGGGTACACTCTAAAATTACCTATAATCTATTGATAGGATGTCACTATGGTCGTCATTCCACTATTGTAAAACAAGGCCAATCTGTAAAAGAAACAGAAAAAGAAAGAGACACATGGAAATAAAAATGAGGTTCTATGCAAGTACATTTTATGCTATTTTGTACAAGTGATAATGGTATACATAACGGGTGAAGCTAGTTTTCACCAAGTTACTCAGGAATGAAGGTAGCCAATGTAAAGTGCACTAATGTGTGGAATTGCCAATTTGATGAGTGTACAGATCGCATTTTACACATACAACCATTGTACTATGCACACGTTATGTACGCTTTGTGTGTTGTTTTCCTGTTGAGCATCAGCGGAAGGGGGACAAGTACAGAACTAAGAACAAAGAATAAAAACTAAGTTTATCCGAAAGAAAGTATAAATGATGGTGAATGACTCTCGACATTGATTCAGCCGAGGACGCAGGTTTGAAACCGAGTCACGTCTTTCAGATGGCGATGTTTAAAGGTCGATCCCCAGACGTAAATAGTCATATCTGATTGATACACGTCTGTGAAAACCCAATACACACACACACACACACACGTTCTTGCTTGTGTTTCGTGTGTTGTTGTTGTTTGTTTGAGAAAAGAAATGCTGCGATTTCAAAAGAAGATTTGCTGAGTAAGATTAATTATTTCCTTGTCAAATGCATAGATCATAGAAAACGCCTTACAGAATCAAATGATTATTTGACTTACTTCTTGAGGTTTCATGGTAGGACATATCCAGTTGTATATGTAATATTGAAGGTTGCCATCTCCAATGCCAAACTTGAGCTTCTCCAAGAACTCCTTGTTATCCATGAGATCCAGTGCATTGAATACATCAAAGTCCTCCTACATGATCAACATCACAACAAAACAAAACCAATATTTAGGAAGCAGAAAAATACCAGTACAGTGAAACCTGTCTATAAAGACCACCCAAGCGAGACAAGAAAAGAAAGTGGTCTTTATAGGCAGGTGGTCTTTATGTACAGGTTCCTTTAGTACATGTTTCAATGACAAACCATTTTCAAGGGAAACAAAAAATGTGGTCCCTGTAGACAGGTGGACCTTCTATACTGGTGGTCGCTAAAGCAGGTTTGAATGTACTTTGATAGCAATTATCAAGAGAATCAAACAGCTTTTCCTAAGACTTGGTGATTTGATGATAGCCAAATGTTGTGTAAAAAAGGCCACTTTATAGATAGCACAGGGCAAACCCCAGTCCCTGATTGTAGGAGAAATAGGGAAATGTGTTGATCATCAATTGAAAAGGAAAGGTCATTGAGCCAGTTGAAACAGTTACCGTAATTAACGGTGTATAAACCACACTTTAAAAAAAAAAAAGTTTCGATTTATTCCCCTCCATCTGGCGCTACGCCTGGCAATGTCTCCCAGCTCAGTAATCGGTGTGTTGACTCACCACTCGGAAACTAGAACACTCAAATTTGTCTGTCATCTTGGTTTGAAAGTAATCTTTCTGATAGATCTCAATATGTAGTTTATAACAATAATTCCTCCAATTTTTCTTCTATTACACGGCGTACCACAAGGTTCTATCCTAGGTCCTCTACTGTTTTTTAAAATTTACATTAATGATCTTACACATTCAGCTGCACCTTGCAGTTAAATGAAAGGCCTTCCCGCGTGGGTTTTTTAACACGGACCTGGCTTGCTGCCGACAGAGGGCGAAAAAGAGGGGTGCGGTTAATACACGAGGGCGGTTTATACACCGTTAATTACGGTAAGATGATACTTTAGATTAAAACCTACCTGTTTTGCTAGGGTGAGAGCATCCAGCATGAGCGTCTCCCAGGTTGACCTTGTGGTGACATTGTAGAAGGCGTAGGCCGCCTTGAGCTGCTTGTGGACTGGATGGTGCATGATGGAAGAAGGGAGCGTGTAGAAGCTGATCATGTCCGTCAGGACACCGTCCACCTCAGCCACGTACGCACTGACGATGTTTGGCCGAGGGGTGAACCAATGCTTGAACTCCTCCTACAGTGACCAGGATGAATGAAACAGTGACCAGGATGAATGAATCAAAGTGGATTATACAGTGGACCCTTTGGCTAGGCATTAATCTTCATTTGCCACACTCGACCCAGGTGAGGTAAATGGGTACCTGGTAGGAATTAATTCCTTCAAATGCTGGAGAGCTGATATGGCAGCTAGGTTAAAGCCGGGGTAATAATATATGTGCCTCAGAATAGAATGTCTAGATAGACGGCGCTATAGAAATGCCTATAATTATTATTAACCTCATTATAAAGAGCTCTTGGCCCTATTGCATATAACTTTGCCGTTCAAGATAACTTCCATGAAAACCTTGATTTGATTGGCTGTTGATATTGATGGCAAAGTTACCATAATAGGGATTGGGTAACTTTGTCTCAGATTCTGAAACAAAATCCTGGATTTAGCTCATGCTGCAATGATAGTTATAAACCTTTAGGTCAGTCATGAACCCCATGAATTTTACAAGCCAATTGCCTGTCTGATTATCAAGATATTTATGATTGGAAATCAAAATCAAATTTTGCATTTTCTTAACGGTTTTCATAACACGAGTATGGTAAAACCGGTCACTCAAAGATTTTTTACTTTTTTGAGGCACTTCTTGATCATTTTGAAGCGCAATTTTTTTAGGGCTTCAATTTTACACCATATCACAGACACTAATGACACGTAGGGCCGTGCATCTGAGATTTAACATTGTTAAACGATGCCTTTAATGGTAACTTTCATGAAAACCTTGATTCGATTGGCTGTTGATATTAATGGCAAAGTAACATTAATAGTAAGTTTTATGCAACAGGGTCCTGATATAACAAGGTATCTGTTATAATCTTGTTTTTTCTACCCTGATACAACAAGGTAATTTCCAAGGTCCCAAGGACCTTATTATAACGAGGTTCCACTGAATTCTGTTTTAAAATAGAAAATTTCTCAACCACAGGCCCTCTTAATGCACTTCAGTTTTCTATTCATACAATCTACAGGATATATTTATCAATGAAGCAAGTTTTGAGTACTTTCTTAAAATACTTTGACATCTAATGTGGAACATAGTGTAATGAGAGAAGGTTTCAGTTTGGACCTCCTCATACAAGTCATGAAATGAAAATGGATGCAGAGAGCAGAAATTTTTGCCCTCTCTACTCGTGTACCTGGTATATTTGTTTAGGCTCCGAATCAAGAGGTATTGAGCCGAACCAACACAATGTGGAATGATTGTCTCGAAAGGTTTAGAGTAAATTCATTGTTACACGTCATACTTACAAGATCAAAGACCGGTGCCAGCTTGAACTTGTCCAGATAATCTGAGAGGAGTTTGTGACATTTCTCCATGTCCTGTGGTTGAATGGGACGCAGCCCAGGCGTTTTCGTTTCCTACAAAGAAAAGATGATCAAAGGAAACGTGTTAAAATGAAAGCCAAACGTGGACTCTACGGAGACGAAGCCAGGCACTAACGACCTTTGGCAAGACGTTAATCTACATCTGCCACTCTCCGGGTGTTAAATGGGTACCTACTAGTAGGAATGCTCCCCAGGGAGTGGAGAATGGGCATACATATTGTGCGGGCAAGCCTGAATCCAATGACCAGGGTAATAATATTGTACAGTTATTGACTGGCAGGGGGTGTAATATAAAATTATTTGGACCGCTGAAGGGAGTTATATTTCCCCGAAGCGCGCAGCGCTGAGGGAAAATATGGTCACGAGGGGAAATATAACTCCCTTCAGGTCCAAAGAATGTTATATACCCCCTGCCAGTCAATAACTGTTATATTAGATAGCCCTTTTTTGTGGGGGGGGGGGGGGTCCAAAAATTGTTTGCCCGAAAAATTACGGAAAAATAATCTGTCGAGAAAGAAAAAAAAACCTTACCCAAAAAAAAATTATAAGAAAAATTTGGGGAAAAAAAAAATTGAAAAAAAAATTTTTTACCCCAAAAATAATTTTTCGGAAAAAAAAAAAAAAATTACCCCAAAAAGCATTTTTGGGGAAAAAAAGAAAATGTGGAAAATATAATTTCAAGGGAAAAAAAAATTCATGAAAAAAAAATATTGAAAAAGTTAAATGACCCTCGGTAATGGTGTTATGTGTGTAATTGGTGACATACAGTCCTCAAGAGGGCGACATGCATTGATTAAAAATGTATTCATTTCACCAGCTGGTTAATATAACACCGAAAAGTGACCGGCCAGGAAAATATAACAATTTGGATCCTCACAATTGATATCACGTGACGAGCTCTGGACCAATCACATCTCGGTATCTGTCTAAGCTATCTAATATAATGTTTTAAGCGCTGTATTAACACAGAATATTGTTATTATCAATGAAATGAAGCCAATTAACATGTCCCATAAAGCATTTTGTGCATGGAGGCGGGCAGTGGAGACGGACATAGTCTCAATCATACAACCGTTGATATGAGAGACTGAAGCTTTTGGTCTGCTAGAAGCCTAGAGTGACATCGGCAACTAGCTGTACCATAAATAGCAATGGCAAAAATCAATTGTAGATTAAAAACAGAAGAAATTTGGGCCAATAAATTCCATATACACCTACCGGTAGTTTCGATCAATGTATTTTCAACCGGAATAATCTCACAACCAGCACTACACTAGCAATATAGGATGCATATTGCACGATATAACCACAATATTTTCTTCTTCTATTGAATAAAAATGATAAAATATCAGACTTTGTGGAGTGTCATTCGGAATTGGAATGAAAACAATGATTAACACCAAAATCTGAATACTTGGCAGGTATGTATGTAAATTCCATGGGACTTTAATAATCGTGACAAATCGCTTAGTAAGTAGCAGAAGGGCGAAAATGATTGCAAGGAATAGATATACATATGCTCCTGTGTACATTTCAGACTTGTTGACTATTTATAACCCTCAAACTAATTTGCGATCTGCAGGTAATGCCTGCTTGAGATTCCTTGATCATCCTTTCTTCTAGGTAATCGATCATTTACTGCCTGTGCATCGAGATTATGGAATCGTCTTCCCAAATTCCTTCACTCTTGTCACCAGTTATCCACTTTCAGAACTCAACTACAGACATACCTATTTCAGATTGCTTACAATTAGTCACTGCTTTTTTGTCTTTCTCAGTTAGAATGATGAACAGACATTTTTTGTGGTTTTTCAGTCTCATCAGCGCCTTTGACTAGGCAACTAGATGTTGGCGCTTTATAAATACCTGGATTAGATTGGATTGGATACATCCACAGGAAAATTGATCCCTAAGATTTGAATTTGTTCTTTGATTACAACTATACAACACATTTCTCCCTATACATTGTCCAAATTCTTAAAAGTTTAAGTAGTTCACTAATTGATAAATGAAGGCAGTTTGGAAATTTGATCCAAATTTGTGTTTGTACTTTTCTGCCAGGCACATAATGATTTAGTTCTCAATTTCTCATGTCTTCTCTTAACAAATATCAAGCAAAATATTGGAGTTTTGACCATTCACAATATCTAAAATTCAAAATTCAAAATGTGAGAAGACATTGTGTAGTACTTACCTCTGGAAGTTTGTAGAGTTTAATCGTCCTCTGCAGTGTCATGTTGCGACCTATATGAGAGAACTTGACCTCTACTAGCTTCTTAGGGTTGAGTGATCTATGCCAGTATCTGAAGAAGGACATAAGTGGTTCAAAATGTCAGACCTTATTAACCCTTGGACTACTGAATTCTCTCATTCACATAGACTTAATACAAGAGCCATCCGGCAATGGGTTAAAAAATGTAAAAATGGTCTATCAAAACACAGAACGTCACTGTAGTGATAAGCTCTACATTTAATTTTTCTTTTACAACTCAAACAAATAGCACAAAAGATCTGGCCATAACTTGTTATGTGTAGACACAGACTTTGACAAAAACAGGGATTAAAGACCCTCTGCATTAGTTTGCCATGGAGGGATTAGACCTCCCTTCATGGTCACTGGGAGGTGGTTATCTCATCTAATCAGCTCTCAATTAACATAAGAAAAAGGGCATCATGGGGGATCAACGGTCACGGCTTAGGCATTAATGGCTGTAAAGAGGGCGCAAGTAGCTATAAGTAGTGCAGTGGGGCTTTAAAGAAGAGGTAGAATGGATGTCTATTAAACTGACCTGCACGTTGAGACAGGCTTGGGAAGAACAACGCCAGCTGTGTAGACGGCCTGGAATATACCCTGGAGATGGACCCTCCTCGTGATCTCACGGATGAGGACAGGTGCAACACGCTTTGACCTCAGCTTCTTGTGAACACACAGAAAGTTGATTTCTACCATTCTTACAATTCTTTGAGGAGAAGGAAAAAAATATCAAGAAAGGTTTAATACTAGATGAATGTGAATCCATTATGCCTCTAATCTATGTTCAATTAATAAATGATACTTTTGTCTTTGACATTTTTCTAAATTTAATCTTATCATGCTCGGTTAAAATTGTGTCAACATTATCTAACAATATATACCATCTTTGTACATTTATGTTTTGCGGTGTAAAAATTAAGTGAATTTCTTAAACGGATAGTAGCCTGCCATTTGCTGCACCTATCTGGGCATTTAATAAACAAACAATCATGGGTAATGGCAAATGACACATTGAAAGACAACAGAATAAACAAATGAAAGCAAACTCTTCATGTCACGTTGAATGCTTAGCCAAAGATATCTCGGGCTGGGGTCAAAAATCAAACCATATGCGATGGGTAAACTTACTTGCCATTGACCTTTATCCTTGCCGGTACAGCACTAATGAACCCAACCAGTTTCTTGTTTGCATCAACCCGTACTGTGCAGTGCCATTCCCTTAACCAACCTGGTGGCGTTAGGGCCCTGGAAGAGAAAATATATATAGTACACACCATAATTAAATCAATTACAGCTTGGTATCAAAAATGTTTTCATCATCATAGAATACAAATTAATGAAACATACATTTACCGTAATTAACGGTGTATTAACCGCACTTTTTTTGTTGCCGAAAAAAATTCAAAGTCGGGGGTGCGTCTTATACACGGTAAAGTTTCAATTTATGCCCCTCCATCTGGCGCTATGCCTAGCAATGTCTCCCAGCTGTGTTGACTCACCACTCGGAAACTAGAACAACACTCAAATTTGTCTGTCATCTTGGTTTGAAAGTAATCTTTCTGATAGATCTCAATATGTAGTTTATAATAATAATTCCTTCAATTTTTCTTCTATTACATGGCGTACCACAAGGTTCTATCCTAGGTCCTCTACTGTTTTTTAATTTACATTAATGATCTTACACATTCAGCTGAACCTCGCAGTTAAATACAAGGCCTTCCCGCGTGGGTTTTTTAACACGGACCTGGCTTGCTGCCGACAGAGTCAGCAAATTTTTTAAAGAGGGCGGTTTATACACCGTTAATTACGGTAATGGTAAAGTTAACTTGTAGAATTTCTTTTTTTACAGATAAAAACAAAATGCAAACAAGAACACATAACAAGAGTATAACAACATGAGAGGTAATAAAAGTGGTACATGATTTGGTATGGTAAACGTAATGTATGATTAACATGATTAATATAATGTGGTACTCCATACATGTATACTTTATTCTCCACATATTTCAAAGAACTGATCTATTTAGTGTTGATATTTTTAACCTCTGAAGCACTATATTAAATGTAGTCAAGTGTCAAGGCTGATTAGCTCAATCAAAGATAATGATATTCATTGAGGCCTGAGCTTGACATTCATGTAAACACGTAAAACTTAAATTTCCAAAGTGTGTTGTTCCAAAAGCCAGTTCTACTTTTGGAATCAAATGAATGAAGTTTGCTTTCCTGTATGCCTACACATGGAATACTGTGCACTTAATTGTAATGAAGCATATTTTGTTTAATGTGCAAGAATATGAGAAAGAAAAGGGAAAAAACAACAACATCTATTCCAATAGTGTTCATCTTTACAACCTCTGAAGCTCAAAATCAAATCTAATAAGTCAAGACTGATTAGCTAAATCTCAAGGTTTTGTTTGTTTCTTGTTTATATTCGTTTTTATGATGTATTCAATATCTTTAAAAAAAACTTACCACTGAAGAAATTCGGCAGAGTAATCAAAACGGAACATATTGTCATCATCTTCAACATAATTTTCATTCAAGAGGTTGTATAATTCTCTGAGCTGTAATAGTAGATAAAATAAGGGAAATGTTATATCAGAGGAAATCTAGACATGATAGATACACTTCCACAAAGTACACACAATTCCTCTAGAAATTTGAAGATAGCAGTGCTTAGACCAAAATCAAGACCAACAACACTGGATTTCTATGCAGCGGCAACTTTTTCATCCCACTTGATTTGCCTTTAATTTTTTTAAATTTTTTTTACTGTAGTTTCACAGCCTTCAATTTCATTGACCCAAAGATCCAACAAGAGAGGGTGAAGTTTGGGAAAAGTTAATAAATGACTTTAATATGAGCTTTCTCATTTCTTCATTTCCATTTGGAAGATACCATAGAAGCAATTCCTCATGAAAAGGACTGTTCTTGAAGTGCTCTCCTATTTCAAATATGCCTACCCATACTCTCAATTTGGACCCAATTTCGATACCCCATGTGTGTTATATCCCTTATATCCATATCTGTATGTAGTGCTTTTTTTATTTTTATTTTTTTACTGCAGATGGTTTCAGATTTTCAAAATTGTTATTATTGTGATACTATCAAATCTCACACAAAATATCTTTCTTACATAGTCTATAATAGCCACTTTTCCCAGGAACTTGTACACTGTAGACAGCATCTTACACAGTAGACTGGTTTACTAGAATATTCAAATTTCATGCATACTCTTTAAACAAAGGTTGTTCTTGACAACCTGAAAACTTGCCCAAGGATTGCCTGACATAATGTATGCAGACTGGATTCTGAGTATCACAGTTCATTCATTAATAACAGGTTAATGGAAACCTCGTCACTAGGTCCCCAGGAAAGAAACTTCCATAAATTTGAATCTGAATTCTGAATTTAATTGAATTACTTAGTCTGAATATTGAATTGAATTTCGGTCTGCGTTTTGTGCTATCAATTCGTATTATTCTGTATCCATCTGTATCTTATTGATGTTTATAACCTGTAATTTTGTATTGAAATGCAAACGAAACAAATTTCCAATAATTGGACAATAAAATTTGAACTGAATTGAATTGAATTGAATTGAAACCGGTCTATTCAGTCCTACTTGGGTCATAAAATTGAGTTGATAACTTACCTCCACTTCACTATGTATATCTAGAGTATCCCATGAGAATCCCTGTGGTAACGAGTAGGGTTCCTTCCTAATATCAGTCTTGTCTGCTTCGACTGCTTTATTTACTTCAATGGAAACGGTCTCCTCTATATTCATAACGGAAAAAGAAATACAAAGTATACTCTCATCTTTAGCCATGTTAAATCACATACGGTATAAGAGTTATATAACAAAGCCTATCTGCACTAGTTTGGCCAGGAAGGATGAGACCTCCCTGCTTGGTCACTGACAGGTGGTTATCTCATCAACTCAGCTCTCAATTACCATAAGAAAAAGGGGACCATGGGGGATCAACGGGTACCGCTTAGACATGGTTGGCTATATAGAGGGCGCAAGTAGCTACAGGTAGTGCAGTCCTTCTTTATAAAGACTTTCCAATAAATATCAGTTGGTGAGAAAATTACCAAGGTACATGTGTGATAATGAATAAAACTTTGTACATCAAATACAGAAATGAATACAACTCATTATGTAAGATACAGAAACGAGGCATAGTTTGTTATACCATCCCTTCAAAAACATAAAACAATTGAATGAGTTAATGTATGCTAGTGATATATAATTAATGATAAATCTAACAGTTCTCATTTAATAATCAAAGGACTTATTTACCCAAACTTGGAACAGGCTGTGTTTCCCAGAAGTTGTAGGTCTTTTTCTTGGCTTCATCCATATTCTTAGCAGGGCCTTGAGGTACAAACAGCTCCATGGCAGCTTTTAACTTTGACATGGATATTTGAGGATTCTGAAAATGATAAAAGGAGTATAAAAAGTATTATCACCATCATCATCACCATCATCATCATCATCAACACCATTATCATCATCATCATCATCATCATTAACAACATCATCATCATCGCCATCATTATCATAATCATCATCGCCATCATTATCATCATCATCCTCACCATCCTCACCACCATCATCATCATCATCATCACCACCACCATCATCACTATCATCATCCTCATCATCCTCATCATCATCATCATCATCACCATCATGATCATCACCACCTCCATCATCACTATCATCATCCTCATCATCATCATCATCATCATCATCATCACCACCACCATCATCACTATCATCATCCTCATCATCATCATCATCAACATCATCATCACCACCACCATCATCCTCATCATCATCATCATCATCACCACCATCAACATCATCACCACCACACCACCACCACCACTACCACACCACCACTACCACACCACCATCAATCATCATCATCGTCATCATTATTATCATCATCACCGTCGCCATCACCATCATTATTTTTCATTAACATTATTACCGTATTTGCCGGCGATAAGGCCGCGGCGCCGTATAGGCAGCACCCCCGATTTTGACATTTAAAAACAAAAAAAAAAAAACAAAAAAACTTGGAAGTTTATTTTCGTCTTCATGTCAACAATGCAAGATAAAATTGTCGGTAAGATGTGTGGAAATGTATAGTTATTGTACCATTCGTAGATCTAGTCCCATATGTGCAAATTAGTGCTGGTTTTGACTTACTTTTTGATTTTTTTTTTACTCTTTCGCCGCATAGGCCGCACCCGACTTTTTGATATTTTCTCTTCCAAAAATACTGCAGCCTTTACGCCGGCAAATACGGTACTCACTTCTATACCCAGGCCTAACCTAGTTTCCCCCAATTCTCATGAGATTGTCTTCCTATGCTGATACATAGTATTACTACTATTAGGTGGCTCTTTAGACATCGTGATAACAAGGCTAAATCCTGTAATTTCAGAGAAGTGACCTCTGTGACCTTTGATATTCAGGTCATTTGGGACATGTGCTAACCGTGAACTGGTCTATTGGTGGGCAGAGGCATACAAATATAGAAGAGAGATGGAAACAAAAAGATTTTTTTTAAAGCCTACAATAGACATTAGACCAGGGCCCCGTCTTACAAAGAGTTACGATTGATCCAAATCAATCGCAAGTCCTCCAATCAATCGCAAGTTTGCAGTCTCCTATCTCTTATGAACATAGTTGCAATTGATAGCAATCACAAATAAGTTGCGATTGATATCAACTCTTTGTAATACAGGGCCCTGATGATTAGAGGAAGGAATTACCTGACTTAGCCGGGCATCAATCTGGTCCACCCCTCCTGAGGCACCCCCTGAAGCCCCATCTCCCTTCTTCTTTTTCTTCTTCTTCTTCTTCTTGTCTTTCCCTCCATCATCTGCTCCGCCTATTGCTCCTTGCTGACTGGTTGAAGGTTGTTCCTCTAAATCATCGGCAGGACTAAGTATAGGGAGAAAGAGAGAGAGAAAAAAAAACAACTGAAATTCATGATGAGAATGAGGTGTTTACTCTATCTTTGTGCTATTAAATGTGTTTACCGTATTTGCCGGCGATAAGGTCGCAGCGCCGCACCCCCAACTTTGACATTTCATGCGCGTACATGTATGTTCAGTTTAGCGACCGTAAACTAAGATTACAGTCGCTAACTTACCACACGCGCGCGCCCGCACCCCACCGTCGATACGGTATGCAATTGCAAGCGCTGAGTAAAGGAGGGAGTTTTCGGCCACCTAAACTAAAGCAAAATCCTATTTTTTATTATCATTTCTTGTCAACAAATGTCAGTTTTATTAAAGAAATGACCCATATCAGATGGTTATTTCTGTCTAGATCTAACTTAGACTAGAGTCTACATGATCTAGGTAGACTCCACGCCCACACCCGGAGTTACGGGTCAAATTTTGGATAGACTTCTGAACTAGCGCCCTCATCATAGACTCCATAGGTATGCGTGCAGTCTCTATGGGAAGGATTTTAGGACCCCACATCGGGAGCGCGATCAGACACCCTTACCGTATCTCCACGCCGGAGTTACAGTCAGTCCGCAACGCCCGCGATAATTAGGCAGAATGACCAAATTTATACAGCACCCGGAAGTGCGATAAACCGTCGTATTTCGTGTCCCGCGATTTGCGAGATTTCGTGAGACTTTTGCACAGGTCAACAAACTTTATCACAGCTGCTTTGCCTTTCACTGTGCTGCGTAACGTGTAGGGGTAAGTGTATCTCCATACTTTTCTACGTATTTTGATATGAAATTTTCCTAATTTTACCGCATCTGAGTGATTGTAAATAGTCATCGAAATGTGTCCAATTTTCCTTCTTTCGTAGGAGGTATTCTGACATTATCTTGCATTTAGCGTGTTCCTGACCGATATAAGAGATGTTTTTCCCCAATTCTTCGATTTTTCACAAAAACAATGTTGGCAGAAGTGAAAAAGTGCAGAGTTCGATTGATGCACGATGTATTTTATTAGCTTTTATGGCCATGAAAGTTACACATTTTTCGATTTTCAACCGGAAGTTGTGTGACGGCTACGCTAAAAACACTCATTTTTGCCGATATGGCGCGAAAAGTGTACGTTTGGCCAACATGGCCGCACTTTCGTATTCATCACCGTGACCGCGTACCGGTCCCATACATAGCCTTTTCTGTACCGATCCGACATAAAACAAAGCCATATTTGATCTGGGGCCCTCGACTTACAATTACATCATGTACTATCCCATTAAATTAGCAAGATTTCTTGATAATATTTATGCTTAATCCATTTTATTTTGACACGAATTTAACAGTCAGCTGTGAGAAAAACAGTGACTCTGGCGTCTGGTCAGACTCAGATAATTATTATTAATTTAGGGATTCTCAAACTTTGGTTGTGCCTTTTGTTTTGGTTCTGGTCAACTCAAACTTTACAACCAGCCATATAAATAAGCAGCATTTCCCTTGTCCGAGTAATGTGAACAAAGGAGAATTATAACAAAAATCCAAAGTTAAACACTTACATTTTAACTTGTGCACATGTGGAAAAATGAAGGGAAACTGTCATGAATTTGACACCTGTAATTTGTTTTCATTACAAAAAATTAATTTGAATGCGAGCAGGTTTTGTCTACCATAAATGGCTAGCTACTTTGATCAGATCTTTTAAATCCCCATACCTGAACTAAGCCATTTTATATTCCTTTTTATCATTTGTCATTTGCCAGGACCGAAGCATACAAGAACAGCTTCTAAATCCTCGTACCATTACGCAATGGAATCAACTACCAGCCACCGTCATCAAAGAGTCAACATCGGCCAAGTCTTTCCATACCAAAGTTTGGAGCTGCATGCAGATTGACCACTCAGCGCAGCTGTACACAGGCGGGCTAGAGCGTTGATGTGGCTCTACTTCATCTAAAAATTAGATGATGTCTGCAACCCACTGTATTTTTATGAGCACCTTTTATTTTGACTTTTGAACTCTGCACCCTCAGTTGTGATGTTTGTTGACAGTTTGCGATGCCACGGAAGTCTGGACATATATACCAATTGGTCCTGTCCAGTACTACCTTAGATGTAGATGTAGATGTTGTTGTTTTTCTGACAGATGTACTCAACCATCGAAACTTGCGGAACATTGACAACAAATCTTCTAAGACACAGACTTCACACATCAGTCTCCATTGCATTCCTGGATCAGCATTTGCTGGACTTCACATAGGAACAAGCAATCTTGAAAGGGGAGTTTGGGAGAAGGACGAGAAGGATTTTGTTCAGCTTATTTTTTCAGTAAAAGGAAAATCCATTTCAAGTGATTACATTTTGTATCTCTGATACTTCGAAGGTGGGATTCCGGAGCTTTACATGAACAAAGCATTTGTTATAATAAAAAACTGATTGAAATGTCACCGTTATACAATTTAAACATATTTTACTCTGATAATACTTTTATTCTCAGCGACATATTTTATGCAAGTAATGGTCTCAAGTTCTCAACATAAATGTCAAAGTCAGTTTATAAATAAAATATGAATATTATAAAATCGAAATGTTATTCCTAGTCCTATTTCATTTATAATTATTTATCATTAGTAGTAGTGTTAATAATATATTTTTTGTTTAACCGGCTATGGTGAAAATGATGACGGTGATTACGATGACAATGGCGATGATCATGATGGCTATGGTGATGACGGTGATGGCGATGATCATGATGGCTACATGTATGGTGATAATGCTGACGGTGATTATGGTGATGGCGATGATCATGATGGCAATGGTGATAATGCTGACTGTGATGAGGGTGATGGCTATGGTGATAATGCTGATGGTGATTATGATGATGGTGATGGCGATGATCATGGTGACGGTGATTATGATGATGGTGATGCTAATAGTGGTGATGATGATGGTGATGATGATGATGATTGTGATGGCGATGATGACTTTGATGATTGTGATAATGATGTTGAAGGTGAAAATTAGAATATTATTAATTTCATTTGCACCCTTTCAACCCACAACACATTAAAATTTATATCGATGGTCATTACCATATAAACAAAAACAGAAAATAAATGATCATATATATTTTGCGGGTCACTATAAAACAAAATCACACAGAAAAGCGAATAAGGGAAAGAATTTTGTAATTATTTTATTTCTAAAAATACACATGAACTGGAGTTACATAAATTGACAAAAGAACCATCAAATAAAATATTACCATCAAAGAATGCCTGGGGATTACCAAAATAAATAAATGTTTAAGGCTCTTCTCATTAGTCCATGGTTTACAATTTAAATAAAAACACATTTCATAACTTTTACAACCAACCGCCTGCAATAAAACCATGAAATTTATCAGCAGGGATGGGAACAATCATATTTTCATTTTTTTCAATCACAATACCAATGCCAATCGCATCCCCCCCCCCCCCTCCCCCCGAAAATTTGTATTTTCACAAATAAACATTTGAGAAAGAAAATGTGTCTTCTTTGTTAAAATGATATCAAAGCCTGGCCAAAAATAGCACATAAAGACACTTAAACCCTCCCCACTGTCCCCTATTCATTCTAGAGCTGGTATTCTATAGTGTACTTGATTGTACTTGAGTACGTATCCGCATCCAACTTGTACTCTCTGTAGACTTCTATTATTAAGTAGCGCATGAGTATAATACACAATAATAAGTATGTGGGGCAGTACAAAACCTCTACGTCCGGGGGTTACGCACCCGAGAGTAATACGTGCATATCCCTAATCACCGTCTATCCTCCGTGCGTGTTCATGTACAGCGCACGGACACAGAACATCGATAATCGACGCAAAGCTAGATATAACGTAGTATCCCCCGGTCGGCGGGTGACGTCATACTCTGATGACCCACGCATATCGGCTGTGTCACCGCTGTTGAATATGTTGGAATGAACATGGTGTTGTATTTACCGTGTTCCTGACCGATATAAAGAACTAAAACAAAGGAAACAGTGATGGTTTGAAAGTTTGTATATTTATCATCACAATGAACCAAATTACTTGTTGATGCAGTAGCGTTTTCATATTTTTTTTTAATGCTGCATATCGTTAAGTTGCTGTGTTTTTTAGACTGTTTTAAATGCTCTTTTTAAAGCATGTTAACGTTAAAAAAATATCTTGATGTTTTGTAAAGATGGATTATTTGGTCTATCCTCTTTATATTGGTACATAAATGAACAAAATCTATAGAGAAACATTGATGCAATCATAATTTTCATGTACCAATGTTTTCTGCTTATTGTCCGTTTTTACCGTACATAGCTTGCATACGACTTGTATAAATACGTGCGAATTCGCGGGCGCTGCGGACTGACTGGTTAGTGGTCAAAGTCTGGATACGAAAGTACAGGCACTAGCGCCAGCGGAGGCTGCTCTGTCATGATCATGACTGTCGCTGGCTGTGCAAAGCGCACATGTGCGGTAGGTTTGCTGGATATGATGCCAATCCCATATTTATAATCAATATCTGTTTAAAATTAGCACACCCTCAGCTGTTTTCTCTTACCCGGTTTCAGTTTGCGCTATACTGCTCCCTTCAGTAGCGTTTTTTTCTCCATTTGTAGCCGTCTCGTCGCACGTATCTTCATTTTTTGGTGGGTCCATGTTCTCCGCCATGTTTGTTTCAACCAAAACGTGTTTTGTTATTTAGTTTGTTGACAGTTCTATTTCCGAGTATTTTTATTCTAAAATTCTGCAAATAATATTTGATAATGTTTTAATAATTTTTATTAATACATACATTGCAGAGATTCTATGAAATTGTATCATACTTATTTTAAATACACAAGCTTTTACAGTTGCGCATGCGCTGTATTGCATAGAGACGTGAAGCGGTAGCTAGCTGTCGATGTCGTATCCAAAGTTCCAAACAGAAAAATACAGATAAAATTGTTGAGTCGTCTCTGTAAATATCTCACCATGATGAAAGGAAGTAATAAGAATGCTGGACATCGTCTTAAAGACTGCCATTGTAAGTATTCATCATTAGTAGTTAGATCTTAATTCTCACTGATTCTCATCGATCCTTTTAATTTTTTTACTCCGTGTCTTCTCCACACAGTCAAACTAAGAAGACCCCGTTCTCACTCACTTCGTTGGAGCGCTCTGGAGCGCTCTGGAGCGCTCTAACTAAGACCCGCTCCTCAGGAGCGGTTCTTAGGTGAGTGAGAACACTCACCTAAGAACCGTTTTAGGTCCAGAAGTCCACCTTCCGAGGTGGTCTTGAGGAGCGGGTCTTATTAAGAGCGCTCCAGAGCGCTCTAACGTGCAATGTGAACGGAAAGCGTACTTTGAGCGGAAGTGAGCTAGTGACGTTGCGTGCGAAACATGTAGTACGGTACATACGGTTTGGATTCCGCGCGCGAAAAAATTGACCCGCCCACGAAGCAATGTTCCTTACATAATAGCGCTTGCGCAGTTACGTTTAAGCGGTCTCCGCCTCATTTGAATCACCCGCCCGCGCCCCGCCCATAATTCAACGTTCTTGTTCCACATGATTGGCTGTTTACGGCCCGCCATTTCCTTAACCTTACAAATATGAGTGCGACGAGATAGCGTACTCTTTTTTTTTTTTTTCAATACCAAAATTGTGATATTTCAGTCAAACCCTCTATTTTTAATGATTTTTTCAGTTAAGTATTTCACTTAAGTATCACTTAAGTACTATAAGTCTTACTTAACTAAGAAAAATCCTTAAAAAAGTCATATTTTAGGTACAAACTTGATTTTTTTCCTGAAATGTCCGTTCACGTTTCTATTGCATGTGTATGGAACGCCATGTGTGCGTCACCTATGTGTAAAGTGCGTCACCTGTTTAAAGCCTGAAATTTCAGTGTTTTTGGGAGCCATTTTTGCATGATTGACAGCTAGGGCGTCAGAACCGAAGTTTGCTTCCTTTGTTCGGTAATAATTCCGAACCATACAGCTAAGTGTCGTAT
Source organism: Strongylocentrotus droebachiensis (assembly GCA_035222895.1). Classification (NCBI taxonomy): domain Eukaryota; kingdom Metazoa; phylum Echinodermata; class Echinoidea; order Camarodonta; family Strongylocentrotidae; genus Strongylocentrotus; species Strongylocentrotus droebachiensis. Next base: position 39,541 of record JAVYIG010000700.1, read on the forward strand.
GACATCGACAAAGATCGTTCGCCGTGTTTACGTCTGTACTTTGAACTGGTTGTGGTCAGCGTTCGTAGTATTTCCATGGTTACGCGTTTGCGCGGCCTGGCCTGGGGGAAACTGCCTGGCCTGGGGGAAATTGCCTGACCTGGGGGAAACGGCAATGTGATTTCGGCGTTTTGTAAAAACACACCAGGAACTAAGTAAACTCCGAAGGGTGCTCAACCGAGATTTGGTGGTCTCCATTCCTACATTAATTTCTTTGTCAAATAATAAGCACTTTGTCAAATAATTAAAGCACTCTGTCAAATAATTAAAGCACTCTGTCAAATAATTAAAGCACTCTGTCAAATAATTAAATGCAAATACAAGTCCGAAATGGAAAGTTGTAATATGACAATAAAATAACATATCAGTAATAGTTTCATAAATGAGAGGCAGGTTAGTATACTTGCTAACAAAACTGACA
>JAVYIG010000700.1:45000-101226 GCA_035222895.1 Strongylocentrotus droebachiensis
TAACGTGTATTCACTTCCGGGTTCTACGGCGCGAACGACCACCCATACTCTCATTCACTATAATGTGTAATTGAATTTGGGGTTTCGTTCGTACGCGGAGATGTTACGCGATGTAACCATGGTTTGGACTGAGCGGAGCGCACGCCCCCTAATTAGCTGATCCACCAAATAGCGGGAAGGGTATTTTTAAACTGTAATCAGTTGTGATCCCTGGGGGCTAGCAAAAATATAAGCACATAGAATTGTTCCTTAGGACTGGGACTACTTATCGATCGGGGCGTCATATCTCAAAAGTGGCAAACCTCAAAGTTAGCCAGGACACAATGTTTAAATTGCTGTTTTGACCAAGATATTTTTAGAATTTCGGGGGCTACGCCCCTTTGGAAATATTGGAATTTACCTGCTCTTTCATATGACACCTCATTTATTGAGTATCACCTTCAGGATCACAACAGATAAAGGTTTGAATCTCGAATTGAAAAAAAAAACTTGACTTTTTTTGCATGGTCGCGCAGTGCACGTAGACTGCATAGGGATGCGTGTAATCTCTATGGGAAGAATTTTAGCACACAACATCGGGTGCGCGATCAGACACCCTACCCATATACATCTTTCTGTGTATAGTGCTTGTAACTTTACGAAGAATGGGCCAAATTTCTTATCATTTTGATGATTCCAGAACCTTGCAGATGCTAGATGCTAGATGATCAACCTTTTCTGATCAATTCCACATCGTTTCTTTCACAATGCAATCGCATGACCATTACTGGTCTTTACCTTTAAGAAAAATACCATTTTGAAAGAGCATGAAAAATACATCTAAAATAAAACCAAGATCATCACCAGTTAACAAATAGGTCTAGACAAGAGTAGAGGGTCTAGCGAAATAACGATAGTTTAATGACAAAATGCTTACAATTTAAAAAAATAAAATAAAACACCCATTTTCGGTCCCCCCTTAACCACCAGGCGGGTAGCCAGGGGGGGGGGGGGGGAGGGGGGGGGGGGTGGCGGTGGGAACGCCGGCCAAAAAAAAAGAGAGAGAGAGGAGGAGAGAGGCGAAAAAAAGTAAGACTAAGAGTAAGTTGGCACACATTGTGTAAGTTTCGGAGCAAAAAAACATTGTTTCAGAGCTCAAATCACCTAGGGCGGCTAGGCCTAGATCTAAATAGTCTATTTCATATGCAGGTAAATAAATAAATATTCTATCGAAACTAGTGCTGTAACATCACGGATATCTCCAATTCCGTTTAACCGCCAGTCAAAAAAAAAAAATGTTTTTTTTTTGTTTTTGTTTGGACCGGCAGCAAGCCAAGTCCGTGTTAAAAAGCGGGAAGGACTTTTATTTAACTGCGAGGTGCATTTGAAGGCGCCGATTTGTGCTTGTGAACTTGTCACAAATAATAGTAACAATGTCGTTTTAAACTACATATTGAGATCTATTACAAAGATTACTTTCAAACCAAGATGACAGACAAATTGGAGTGTTGTTCTAGATTCGGAGTGGTGAGTCAACACACAGATTACTGAGCTGGGAGACATTGCCAGGCATAGTGCCAGGTGGAGGGGCATAAATCTAAACTTTAAAAAAAAAAAAAAAAAAAAAGTTATTACAAAAAAAAAAAAAAAAAAAAAAAACGGGAAAAACGAAACCGTCCAATTGAAAACGGAATCCGCCATGGGCGGTCAAATACCGGACGGTTAAACGTTTGACTACAGCACTAATCGAAACATATAAAATTCATACCGTACTTAAGTTCCTTAATTTGAAATCCGACGCTTTGAATATTTAGTTGATGTTCAGTTGCTCGTAGCTCCGGTTCTGATCATCGTACAAAAAAAGAAGAAGAATGATACGAAGTGGAATTTCCCCACTTCTTGATCGATAGCATAGTCATGATAAGCGCTAAAAATAGCAGCGCTATAGCAATTTGAAGAGAGCCCTGTTAGTGCACTCGAAATTGATCGTGAATTAAGAGCGAGGTGCCAAATCGATGCACCGTGGACGCGCAGATTGTAACGTACCTACTTTAGGGCCTACTAGCTACTAGCCCCCTACTGCCCTAGCTAGGTCTGTCCTATCCTCAAATGTCAATGATCATCTTCTAGCTGGCTATACTCTGGAAGTTCAATGCAGACTTTGATTTCTGAAGTTTTGGTGATTGCCACGAAGTAAATCTTTTTGATCAAAAGTCATGAAGTATATATGTGGCTTGGGATAGAGATTTACCGCCACAATCAAAACAATCTAAAAATTAAACTTCATTTAGATTTAGCTCTTGATCCTATTTAATTTATACCCTGTATAAAATGAATTAAAGCCAGTGATTTTTTATGGATAAAATTCACTAGATCATTTGATGGGGGAGGGGTGTCAAGACACTAAATTAACAAACGTAAAGACTTGAATACCTTAAAGGTTAAATTCCAAAGCTTCTGGAAGAAAGTTGCCTCCAGCTTCCAAATATAACTCAAGGGGGGGGGGGATGTCTGAGCTTCTGTGTCTCGCACCAAGGTCAATTTGAATCTGTCTCTTGCTTGCTGGGTCATCGTTTAAGTGACTCCTGGGAGAAGGGTGAATTATATTGCTCCTTCTTCCAGTGTTTGTCAAGTCTGTCTTCAGATTGAATGAAAAATATTCATCAAATAGTACTAGGCCTAACCATGAATATTTGTCTAGTAAACTGCTAGTAAACTTCTGCAAATTGCTTTTTAAATCAACTGTCTGTTTGTTTCAAACTGTCCGGACACAAAACGTATTGGTAGTTTTAAATCAACTGTCCGTTTGTGTCAAACTCTCCGGACCCACAATGTATTGGTATACTTGATAGATATAGCTACATCACATGCTTTATTTGATATGGCTAATTACATTTTTTCATTATCCCATTCATAAATAAAGAAAATGTCAAATGTATGTAATTTATTTATTGTGAATCACTTAATAGTTAGTTTTACTCTCGAACCCTGAATTTAGAACACTCACATTTGTAAATTTTGTAATAATTAGAAACAAAAAAATGTCTTTAAATATTAAAAGACAATTAAAGCCTGGATACAAATGCTGGATCTAGTCTGTCTGTATTGATACTCTTCTGTAGACCCACTTCAGCACCATGGTTTCTTTACTAACTTTGTACTCAATTTTCACACTTTTCTTGTTTGTTTCAGTCAGCAAAGAGGAGCAGGAGTCCCTTGTTAAAATGTTCAAAGAGCTCACCAAAGAGAACACTGGCTCTATCAGAGAAGACAAGCTAGATAGATCACAGTTCAGGGAAGTGCTTCATTCAATTTTCAAGATGACAGATGATGTCATAATGGACAGAGGTGAGGTATACTGTACTCCCAGTGAATGCTTGTCCCTGTTCTTTGTTAGAATTTGATATAAGTTATTATACAAATATTATATGCATTTGCATGTAATGTATGAAATAACAAATTCAGAATTTCTTATCCACTACTGTGGGCCTTTATTACACTACCTGTACCTAATTTTGAATATTATAACTGATTTGATTATCTCAATGCTGGTTTCTTCCTTTCGATAATAGGTTACGGTACTTTACAAGTATTGGAAAATGTCCTTATGACCTCAGCCATGTGACCAAGATTTAATCACACATGTCCTTGATTAAAAAAAGTATTTACAAATTTGATTGAAATTTAAAAAATGTGATTTGAATTACAAAAAAAATTAAATTAATAATAATAATAATCTTGATTTTTTTCCAATCCTGGTCATTAAGGAATACAGCTATTTCTTTGTTGTTTTCTGGGTTGTGCTTAATCAGCCTAAATCTCTTGAACTTGTAATGTCATTAATCTTGTATATATATACTTTTTTTGACAGTCCTGAGAGCATTCGATAAGGACAATGATGCCTGCATTAACCTGTACGAATGGTTGACAGGTCTATCTGTCTTTCTGAAAGGCAGTCTTGAAGAGAAAATTCAATGTGAGTATACTAGTTAAGGCTTTATTAAAAGTGAAACTTCCGGGCACTTCAAATTGGGCAGTATCAGTTCTACAGCAAAATAACAATTGCTAAACGGTCACTTACTTAAACCCTGGACCAAACACGATACCTTATAACCCTAAACCTAACTGTTACTGTATATCTTAGAAAAAATAATTCTGGAGCAAATTATGCATTGCTGGAGCATGTTTTGGCTTGACACAGATTTTGCTATGTACTTTCAAGAGGCTTTACCATAAAGTATTATGACTTGTACACATTTAGCTATGTAAATGTTTAACCCCTTCATTTCATGGAAATAACTATAATCAACTAAGATATGTGTTTCAAAATGTTGAAAGATACCCATGACAATATCGTGGCCTGGGTGGCAGAAGGGCGTTAGCTTGAATTTCAGGTAAAAAATGAAACATTAAGCAGAAGGGCGTTAGCACTAAATCACCATAAAATTTTATAAAACCAAATTATTTCCGGGAAAAAAAATTGTGGCCTTGTTCTACAATTACATTTCTTTTAGTCTTTTAAGTTTTAAACCAATTTTCCAGACGGAAATCGGTTTAAATATAAAACAAATTTTTTAATGCGAATAATTTGAAAAGTAGTTTTGGAGTCGCTCACACGTCTTTGACAAATGAAAAGTTGGCAGGGATGTGTAAAGCTTTCGCAAAGTTGAGTCAAATATTTTCAAATCCGGTGTATATTAACTTCCGATTCTAATGTGTGTAATGATTTTTGTTATCATTCTTTTTATCATTGCTTTGATGAAGTTTGCTTCAAGGTGTTTGATCTGAACAGCGATGGCTTCATTTCAAGAGAGGAAATGTTTCATCTTCTGAAGACATCGATGGTGAAGCAACCCACAGAGGAAGACCCAGAGGAAGGTATCAAGGACTTGGTAGAGATCATCATCAAGAAAATGGTAGGTTTAATTTATAGCCCTACTGCACTACTTATAGCTACTATCGCCCTCTATAGAGCAAACAATGCCTAATGTCTGTCTGCTTTTGCTTGCCAAGTAGAATCCTAAACAAATTAGAGGTTAAAAAGAAATTCTGTGAAATAACATTTGAATATCTTGCTTTAATATGTGTCTTTATATAAGTACAACATAATGAGTTTGTTTATTAACATTGATTCCAATTTTCTTTTTGCTACCATTGCTGTTTTTCTATTCATCATGTTAAAAGGCACTCTACTTCTGCACATAGTAATTATTACTTTTCTCGCAACAGGGGGTTGTTTCACAAAGATCCTTAGTTGAACTTATCTCTAAGTTGGACTTAACAATTATGGAAAGCCGTTAACACATTTGAAAATACTTTGTAAAAGTTATTTTAAAAGGCATACAAAGTTGATTCAAATCATTCATATTTCCTAATATCAAGGAGATTTCATGTTCTTAATTGATGTGGAATACTGGAATTAATAAAAAGTCTAAAATACTTGGTTTTTCGCTTTCGAATACATTTCATTTTAAGGCTACAAATTACTTTCCATATTTTAAAAATCTAACTTAGAGTTAAGTTTGACTTACGATCTTTGTGAAACACCCCCAGAGCAATGAAAGAGTATTATATTATATAATTATCTTCCTGATATGTTCCTCTATCTGTGTAGGATCTTGACCATGATGGGAAGCTGTCCTTCAAGGATTTCTCTGACTCTGTTAATGTTGAGCCGCTACTCTTGGAGTGTTTCGGGACATGCTTACCAGAGCAGAAGGTGAGTTCTGGGACCCGTTTCACAAAGCATTTTTTCAATGACAAATGACAAAAATCAGTGACAAATCTGCTGATAACCAATCAGAAGCAAGGATTTCAGTAGCTTATAGCATAAACTGTAATTTTTCACTGATGACAAGTTTTGTGAAACGCCCCCCTGAGTGTCGCTTTGACCAATCAGAATATTATTAGTAGAGACAGAACACCTTGTAGATAATAGATGTTTACATACATTCCCCTCCTATTTATTTTCAGTTCCATTTGATGTACCAAGAATACAGTAGATGAATTTAACCAACCCCTAAGACAGATCCCCTCTTTCTCTCTCTATAGATAAATTGTGGTGTAATTAACTTGTACTTAAAAACTTTGATGTGCCTTTCAAACACTCTACATTTAGAGGTACATTTAGTCTGTGTTATTGCATGATGTACTGATTTTGAATGCACATAGTAATCAATATCTGACCTTAGTTCGTATATCTTAGTTCGTCAAAATGAGTGAAGCATTTGTAAATTCATTGACAAAGAAATTTATGTTTTCTGTAGGCCGTTTCCATGATGAGTGAGCGTTCACGTTTGAAGGCTTGCTTTCAGTAGCACCATGTGGTAGCCTTTGAAAAGGCTTTTGATATATTCTTTTATCGAAAGAACCCACTCATGTTGCATTTATAGGAATTATGATTGAAATAAAGGAAAGGGAAAGAAAAAGATAGAGGAATGAAGTTGAAAAAAAAAACTTTTTATACACAAGGCTAATTTTGTTCTTGATTTTAGTGTTTATAAACCAAAAATGAGGTTAAGTGGAGAGACTTAATGGAAAGGAAAAGGAGTGATCAAGATTGAGCAGGTTTTGAGCAGATCACAGCAGTTGAGGGTAGTTCTTAAAAGAAGTGTTGGTATACCTGTGTACTTTTTCTGAAAGGGAATTTACAAACTAGAGTATTCTTACCTGAAAAGGGGTCTCCTGACGTTGCACAAGGTACACTGTTTAAAACGTGTTGAGACAGATCTTCCTTTTAATGAAAGGATACTTTAATTTTAAATTCTCTTTCCAAACTTCTCCATAGAGGAATACCTGCAGTTCTTTTCAGAACTACACTTTTCAACTCCTGTATTCATCTCACAACCTCAATGCAATTACTCCTCCTTTTCTTTTCCTCTTTATATTCCTTCTTGGTGTAGACTTAGAAAACAAGAACCAAAAGTAATGTTGTGTAAGAGTTCAATTTTGAATAACTCTATACTATTATCACCTCTTTCCTTTTCATTTCCATTTATTAAATGTATTCCTTAATTCCTCTAGACAACCCATAAATTGCTAATTTTCAAGCAAAAATTCAGCAGCAGCCATTTCAGTAAGGCCACCACATGGTTTTACTGCAAAGCCTTCAATCATGAATTTCAGAAAAATATTCATCAATCATCAAAATTATAAAAATTAAAAAAGAAAAATCATAACTGTTGGTCAGAAATAGAGTCATCTCTAGTTGTACCGGTAATGTATACATTTGCACATTATTCTGATTTTTTGTGGTCATGTTGCAGAAATTTCCACTGCTTGAGAATTGCCAATGCATGGCAATGAAATCCATGAGAATATGATGTTTCATTTCAAATAATTGATTCTAACAAAATTGCCTCTTTTTCACCTTTGTCTTACCCTGCTCCCTTGAATCTTAATCACGATCTACATGTTAAATAATAGACTTGTAACCATTTCTTGGGGGAATGCAAGAGACGAATGATGGAGGATCTTCTATTCCCAGAGTCAGTAAAATGAGTTCTCTTTCTTACTATCATCATGCTTACACTATTTTTTACTTCATAAAGCTTGTCACATTCATGTATCCTTGTCTTTTGTTCATGTCTTAGGCCAATTAAAAAAACATGTTTAGCGTCCTGCTTTTTTGAAAAATAGGAAGGAGGAGGCCCTTTTTTTTCTTTTTCAAAATGGCCGCTCAGTACATTTTCCCTGAGAGTCAGGCTATTTTTCAAGATGGCCGCCGATTAAAAAAAAAAAATCAGAAATAGATTCATTTTAGCAGTGTTTTTCATGTTAAAAAAAAATAGGAGGCGGCCCCAAAAGGAAGCGGGTGGGGACGCTAAACATGTATATATTTTTTAATGGCCTTAACCGTGCTTTGGGTAGGTGGAAGGTTTGACTCTTGCGTGCTGGTTGACCATTTTAGATTAAAGGGAAATCCAACCTTGATATGATAGCAAACTACTCTGGAAGAGAGCAGACAAATCAGTGAAGTAGACTGGTTAAAAAGTTTGAATGATATTGGACAAAAAATGAGAAATTTATGAATTTTGAAAGTTACCGTAATTGTAATCACTATAGATATGGGCTCACCAAATTGACTGAATCAGTTATGTCTCTGTGAAGTAGTGGCGGACAACTTTTGCATACATGTATATGTTCCTACCCACAAAATCATGACCAAAGTTTCAATTTTTCGACTATTTATGGCTAAGGAGGATCTTTACTCTTTAGAGGACCTATAATAATATGCTATCCATAATGTTTTGAGTAATATTGCCCTAATAAAGAAGGCAGATTTTTTAATTAAAAAAAAAAAAACTCTACTAATGGGAAAGTTGTCCTTGTCCACATCGCAATCCACGAATCAATTTGCAAATAATGATATCACATTTCAACCATTCATATTTCTCTTATTATTAGTCTGATTTAGTTCAAACTTTCACCATTCTTTTTTTCTTATTTTGTTCTGCTTTCATACAAATGAACTCATTACAAGGGTTGGATTGCCCTACATACTGTAGGCATTTTGCAATTTTGCTCATACTCTAAAATGGTATTTCCTGAATTCATGAGTGCTGTATTCAAATGTGTGACTATATTCCTCCTTTAATAGAAGTCAATTTATATATTCATGATTAAAAAGAGAAGTAAAAATAACACATTTCTTACTCCTTAGTACAAGATTTGGCTTTTGGGGAGACAGCACAGTATGCTCCATTGAGCACATAGTATACTGTATATACATATACTCCATTTACATTGCTCACTGCGAGTTTATATGGAGCCGAAGGAGCTCCTCAATGGACTATGTATAGCAATCATTGATCAAATGTAAGCCTGTGATTTTCTCTTTTGTTTGCAGAACAGTTTTTTGCTCTTTGAAACTTTCAAATCTGCCCATTAATCAGTATAGAATAAAATACAGTAGAAAATGTATACAAAACAAATGTAGTTAATTTTAATATGCTTAATTGTAATCTCTATACTCGCAATACGTACCACCCAGTTATACATTGGAAGCAGATAAAGACAAAACAAAGTTTGTAATCGATCTTGAAATTTAAAAGTCATCAACAAAACATTATATTATCAGATTGTGGATGGATAAATTCTCCCCGTAGCTGATATTCCAGGTTTTGCTCCGATGGTATCCCACATTAAAGACTTCCTGATTCTTGTGATATCCATATACCGGTAGTGCTGGATTAAATTTAAAAAAAGGTGCTGGTTGAACCTAGCCATCATTGCAAATTCCGCTCAAGGAGAGTTTTGCCAAAAGCTGTGCAGGCTGTACTTGTGACATCCAATTTTTATGCAAACTTTGTAAAAAATAAAATTGATTGGTTGAAAAAAATGTTACAGCCAGGCGTCACAAATCGGCAGCCTTTTTCTTACCTCCTCAAAATTGCCATTCATTTATTCAACAAAAACAAACCCTGTTTTTTTGTTTTTTGGGGGAAGGGGTTTGCAGCTTTGATCATATTTGAACGGGCCTTAATTAATACATTATTTTCCTCTCTAATGTATCACTACATTAAGCATTAATTCATTTATTTGTTTGCAACGTTTGGTAGAGATTTGGAAGTGGTTGCATCATTTAATGAACATATTCAGTACGGTAACTATAGTAACCACATCACAGGCTTCATTCATTTGTGAGTATACACACATGTATTATTCACATGTGCAATGTCCAATGCTCCTATATCTCATGTTTTGCTTGCCATAATACTTTTTTCTTTCACCCATGGCACTATAAATGAAATTCCAATCTTTGATAGTAAGTTACAGTAAAGGAAAACAGAGCAATATATATTAAGAGAGACAGAAGATATTTGTTTTAGTTCTTTAGATCACTATAGATGGAAATTTTGTATCAATAAATTTGCATGAATGGTGCATTCTTTCCTGTCCAGTGACTACATTTTGCATACCTTTACAAAAATACCCAAGAAAATCTTTCAGTGTTTATAGAGAATTACATTGAGTGGATACCTTACTAGACTGTTGTTCACAAGGTTCGCGGTTCGAGTCCCACCGCGGCATAATTATGTCCTTTGGCAAGACATTGATCTACATTTGCCACACTCCACCCAGGTGCAGTAAATGGGGACCTGGTAGGAATTTATTCCTTGAAACGCAGCGCGTGTAACAGCTGAACTGCTTGAGCCAGGGTAATTATGCTGCATTATTGTAGAGCGCTTAGAGATTTCTGATAAAGTAAGTGTTAGGCGCTATATAAGCAAATATAATTATAATTATTATCACATTTACAATTTAAAAAACATGCATCAATGCATAAAAGGGAAAACTTTCTAAAGGTCTAACGGCAATTATCTGATCTTATTTACACAGCAGGTCAAGCTTTAGTTAGAACAACATATCAAATAGCATGAGAAATAAAATCAAATTGTTTTATGACTCTTGTAAATATAGTTGCATAAAAAAATGAGTAGAATCTCAAATATACATATTTGTTCCTGTACATGTACCGCCCTTGCCCAGCAATGTAGCCTGGATGTATAGGCCTCAATCCCAGTTGTTTAATTTTATCATACATGGTCTCGTTTACAGATGAAGTATGAAAGAATATATAGTACCGGTAAACTACAGTGTTTTGAAATACCTCTAAAACTCTCTTTCTTTCAAGGGCATTTGGGTTTTACATGTACCTGAAGAAAATTGTACCAATTAAGTAAATTTGTTGCCCATTATGCTGTTTTGTATGGTTTCAGCCTGACATCAATAACTCTATTACTGTGCTTGCCATGCATTAATTAGTTGTAGTTGCTTAAGATTATTGTCTTATTACCGGTAGAAAAACAGTATGAGCAAACTAAATAAGAATACATATACCGATATTCTGCCAATGAAAGATTTAACTCCAGATTATAGCCTTATTTACTTCTTTTTTTTTGGAGAAAAGGCTGGTATGTCAGATTTATGTCAATACCGGAGTGTTGGCTCAGTCAGTAGAGCGTCCGCCTCACAACCGGGAGGTCGTGGGTTCGAACCCCGGCCGCGTCATACCAAAAGACGTTAAAAGATGGGAGTTGTTGCTACCTTGTTTGGCATTCAATAATAAGGGATGGTAAAGCAACGTCGATCTGGCGCTGCTCAAGTGGCTGCCGGGCTCATGATTAATTGGGCAAAACAAATTTCCGTTTCGGTTTAATAAAATTTGGAGTGAACTATTAGGCTATTATTATTATTATTATTATTATTATTATTATTAACCCACCTCATCAGCTTTATACCCATTTAGTGTTTTTGAAGAAGAAAAAAAAAATCATTTATTATTCTTTCAGCTAACAATATATGATGATAAAAGTCACTACTTACCACTGTTACCAGTGTAACTCATCATTGTCTAATTGCCATTGAAGGAAAATGAAACCCAACAAACTTTAGCTTGATAGCCTTATTGAAAAGTGTGAGCTGCCCAGTTAAAAATATCTTGAAATTACTTCTATTCGATTAGCGAGAAAAACCATCTCTCCAAATTTAGCTGTTTCCTTGTTGAACATTCTTTCATGGGAGTTGCCATTTTGATTAAATGCTATAAAAGCAGGAGTATAATCTCAAGATATATTCAACTGGCTAACAATTTTCAATAAGGCTATCAGCTAAACTTTTTGGGGTTTCATTTTCCTTCCATCTCAGGCCTAAAAATGTAGCTTCACCGCAGGTCAAGTCAGGTTTTCAAGTAATGTTGCTTAAACTCCCGCCTGTGGACTGTTTTTATTTGAATCTAACTTTTAAATGTTTTTTTGTGCGATTTATTTGAGTTTTGGGTTGGTGAAGGGACCGCATACACGGTGGCATTTTTTTATGGCTTGCATGTGTACTGGAGTGTTTTTTCTTTCATATTCTTTGTAATGGGATTGTGTGTTCTATATAGTGGATTGTTGTTTGTTTCTTCATTAGTAAAAATGAAAGCCTAATGTAGTCTTCATTTTAAATTGAAAAAAAAAGGAAATGGTTTGCTGAATGTATATACATCAATTTTAATTAATCAATTACATAAGCATTACAAGATTGAATGAAATTTATTTAGGTTTGTGAGGTCAGTTAGTTAAGGTCACGAAAGGTGGAGGCATATCTTGTTTTTCATTATGATTGTATTCAAGTGTCCTACATGTGTTTTTAATATTGAAATGTTGATTGTAGTGCATTTAGAGCAATACATGAAAAAACATCCATACATGTGTATGTCTGGGATGCCACAGGTAAATTATGATCTTCATAATGTCGAGAATATTGCCCTTAAAATGTAACTCGAGTCTATATTAATTCATAATTTTGCATTTGAATGAAGTTGAAAACGTAAACCTTTCCTCAACAAATCAGATCACCAATTATGATGATGATGATGATGATGATGATGTAGAAGATGAGTGCATATTAACTGTTGGACTCGTCCATTGATGTACGGTTTAATAGAATATATGCACCTCACATTTTCTTTCCTTGGTATTAAAGGCCTGTGTTACCACGTAAGGGCCATCGAAACACAAAGGGTGGATGCTCTTCTGATGACGAATCTGACAGCGAGGATGACATCATGCGAATTCGGGAAATCCTTGCTGTACTGTTAGGATGTAGAAAGAAATACAGCATCCACTCCCAAGGGAGCGCAATGTCTGGTGGGAAAAACAATCTTGTTCTTCTTTTTGCTGGCATTCTAACTGGCTTGTGAACGGCTTAATTATTGGACTGTTTATGCATCCTGGAAACCTTGCAATTGATTTTCTGCAAATTGTTATCTTTTTGCTGGCATGTTAACTGTATAAATCTGAATGACTTATTGGCCTGTTTATGCATTCTGGAAACCTTGCAATTAATTGATTTTCTGCAAATTGTTATCTTTTTGCGGGCATATTAACTGTATAAATCTGCCGTGAATGACTTATTGGACTGTTTATGCATTCTGGAAACCTCGCAATTGATTATCTGCAATTGGTTCTCTTTTTGCTGGAATTTTAACTGTATTATATATCTGAATGGCTTGTTAGACTAGCTGTTTATGCAATCTGGAAACCTCGCAATTGATTATCTGCAATTGGTTATCTTTTTGCTGGCATATTAAATGTATAAATATGAATAGCTTTTTGGCCTGTTTATGCATCCTGGAAACCTTGCAATTGATTATCTGCTGCTTCTATAATATTTTTTTTGGAAAAATCCGTACTTGTTAAATTGCCTTAATACCTTTTGCTTGTGATGGCCCCTTAAATTTTTTTTAATTCATTATTTTCCTTTTTAAATTTTTTTTAATTGATAATGATTCAGTGGTCATCTTTAAGAGGTTTCGGGGACAATTTGTCTTAATTTACAATGTCTCTGAATTAATAACTATATATATGAGCTGTGTATCATGGGTGCTTTTATTTTTATTTATTTTAACTAGCCGAAAAATCGCATTAACTTGATTGTATTCCACTCCATTTCTTTTCTTTTGTTCATTTTTATTTGCCGAATTAATATGCAGCCAACCCTGACAAAAGAATAAGTGGTGTAACTGCAATAATATGCAAGCGTAGGCTGTCAAGCTAATGTACTTTTCATCTGACAGACTCTTGGAATATATCTAGGTTCTAATTTATGACGAGAAATATTTGAATGCTAGTGCATGACATTCACTATGTATCATGCTACATAGATGACAAAAAAGAACAATTTACCCCATATTTTTCTCTCAAATATATCCATCAGTCCAGCGTGCTAGACAAAAATTAGCCACCAATTTTTTGTATGGTGTCTTCGAGTAGGCTGTATTGGAGAAAATAAAAAATTGGCCCTGTCAGGATTATTTTGCTGATTTCAGGCTTTCATATACTCAAGTAAAGATTTAAAGGGAATGTCTACCCTGATAAGTTGGCAGGTATTAATAAAAAGAAAAGAAAAACTAAACTTATTATGAACCACTCATTTATCCCAAGAAACTCTGGGTAACCCCTATCAAGACCACAATATTATGGCATCCTCAGATTTTCAAAAGGAACAATTTTTATTTTATTTTTATTTTTTACATGACGTAACCTTTATTTGAAGCTAGCAACTGTGCATGAATTGTTGCATTCCTTGCTTTTGTTGCAATGCTGCTGCAATGTGCTGATGCATGTGTCATCATTATCAATTATGCTGAATAATCATTTTTTGTTGTTAACAAAATGCCAAGGAATAAATTGTAAAATGTATAATATTCCTAATTGCAAACCTTGAAACTAATATCAAGTTTGCCTATAGAATTTTTTTTGTTTGTCGTTTTTGTTTTTGACAAGTCATATAGGTTTTCTAGTGTCTGATTCTATGTAGAAATACCGTTGTATGCACAATATAATGTACATGAAATTTCCTATAATGTGAAATTAGTACTGGAAAGTAATCAATTTTGCTTACAAAGAATGAGCTTCAAGTCAGGCCAGTTGTTGAATACTGCCTTGAAGGGAAAGGCTATTTACAACAATGACAAGAATCACTATGATAATTGGAATTATAGTATGTTACCGTTGATCTTTTGGATAAAGAGGCAAGTTTCCTAAATCCACTTACATTACTATGTAAGCTCTGCTCTGGCAGGAGTTGCAAGAGAAAACAAATAAACAAACAAATGAAATAAGTATTTAGATTATAAAACAGAAACGGATGGTGAAATTACATATGGTACTCCACTTAAGAAGAGAAATGCTGAAGTAAATAAGAAAAAAAAGTGCCTTGAGATTGACAGCCCACAAGACCAATATTGTCATTTTCGTGAGCCTTCTTACAATTTTTGGTTAAAGGGATCTGGTAACTTTGTCTCAGATTCTGAAACAAAATCCTGGATTTAGCTCATGCTGCAATTATAATTATAAACCTTAAGGTCAGTCAGGAACTCCATGACTTTTACAAGCCGATCGCCTGTCTGATTATCAAGATGTTTATGATTGGAAATCGAAACCAAATTTTGGGTTTTCCAAACGGTTTTCATAACACTACAGTCTATTGGGGAAAACGAGTATGGTAAAACCGGTCACTCAAAGATTTGTACCTTTTTGAGGCACTTCTTGATCATTTTGAAGCGCAATTTTTTTTAGGGCTACAATATTACACCATATATCACAGACAGTGGTAGCGCGTAGCGCCGTGCATCTTCAGATTTGACATTGTTAAACTATCCCTTTAAAGGTTCGCTTCGACAGCCTTTTAGCTACTTTTTATAGGGTTCACTAGACCAATAGCTAACAAGATGCCAACCTTTTTTCTTCTTTTATAAATTTACTTCTCTGTTTTTGTGGGCCATCGGTCTCAGGGACTTTTTGGAACATTCTTTTTCTCTCCTATTTTTTCTCTTGTATTTCTTTGTCTTCAGTTTCATGGGATGTCAGTCTAATGGAATGTTGGTCTTGTGGGCTGTCGGTCTAGCAAATTGTGAGGAAATATCGGTCTCAATGGCTCTCTGTCTACTGGGATGACCCCTCCCCCCCAAAAAAACAATAAAATTACGGTATATAATAAAAATAATTAATTATTAAGTAGATGAATATAAGAATATTTACTGCAGTTTTGGATATGGAGTATCTTGCTGTTTATATACCTTAAAACAATTATGGCTATGGCAATTTTTGGGGAAATTCTTCAAAGTGTGTGGTTGTGTTTTAATTTTGATTCATTTCTAATCATGGTTTTGCCATGCACAGGTAGAGTGAGTGAACATGACCATGTGCTTTCTGTCTTTTTGTTGTGAATGGAAAAAGAAATGAAGTCCGATAATGGATCAAACGATAGTGAATGTGATAATAGAAACAATTTCTTTCAGATTAACTCATCCGTACTGACGATTAATAAATCTTTTATTTTTCTTATCCTCCTTTCTCAACCTGCAGGTAATTGACTCGTTCATGGTAATGTTTGCGGTACCAACACCCTAGCCGGATCCATCCATTCCAAGGTCATCATATTCATCCCTTAATAAAATAGTTCTTTACATGGGCACTATCTTAAAGAAATATATTTGTTATATGTACTGAGTGTGGGTTGAAAGAAATGATAAGTATACTTCTAATCATATAACTTTCATGAGAAATAATATTTATTTATTGGACATGTAATAATGTAGGCCTACAGAGCCATTGTGGAAAGCACTTTTGTAACTCACGTTGCTACCCAGCAAAAATAAAACTAGAAATAAATGAATAAATAATTGAATAAATAAATATGAAAGCACTAATTGTAAACATTAGAACCGTGGTATTTATTAAGGATACCAATGGATGTTATAATGGTCAGGAAAATATAATTTGTAATAAATGATGTGAATTTTTCTTAGAGCTACAAGTATTTTGATAATTTTTCCAATAACCTACCACAATTACCAAAAATACTATCCAACAAGATGGTCCAATTTTCATGGAATTTTTACATTCCTGATCACCCTAAGTATATATATATATATATATATACATATAACCTGTCTGATATTTCTTATGGAGGTACTTGTTGTTCACAAAGTCTTAATGTAAGGTTCATTTAAACTACATTAAAGATTAGCCTTTAATTTCTTTAAAATGAGGTACAAAACGATCTTGTCAATTCATTTGTTCTTCCCTTCTTAGCTCTTTCAATTTTTTACCAACACTGTTGTCAGAGGTTGGTATACTGTCAACTATTGTGGTACACCTATGGCTTTATAGTTTTAGAAAAATCTGACTTTACATGCCTGTATATGGCACACATCATTAATTAGATGGAGGTTTATGCTTGTAAATATAAACTGTACAAAATTTACGACGTCCAGTGCGTATAAAAAAAACATATATAACCAGCTTTGATAGCTTATGATTAACAAGTCATAATCAATGTGACCTTGCATTATTTCATGGTAAAGAGAAACTTGTTTTCTTTTTAATGATACAAGTCGTCACCTGGCTGGCAGAAGGGCGTTAGCTCGAATTTTAGGTAAAAAATTGAAGCGCTAAGCAAAAGGGCATTAGCACTAAATTGCCTCAAACTTTTATAAAACTGACTCATTTCCGAAAAAAAATTGTGGCCGTGTTCTGTTATAACATTTCTATTAGTCTTTGGAGTTTTAAAACCATTTTCAGGACGGAAATCAGTTTAAATATAAAACAAATCTTTAAATGCAAATAATTCGAAAAGTAGTTTTCGAGTCGCTCGCTCGCTAACGCCCTTCTGCCAGTCCGGCGATGAAGTGTTGTCAAAATATCTTGTACTAAGTTTTGGTAGATGCCGCCCAGAATGTGTATCAGACCATCTTAATGTATTTAACACATTAAGATGGTCTGATAGACTGATACACATACTGTTAAAGCTTTATTCTGCTTTATGCTTCATTGATTAAAGTTTTGGTAGATGCCGCCCGAAAGTGATCCAATGTATCTAAGCTTTCAAAGGACCTAGGTTCAATCCAAAGGATAACCTTCAATTAATTTTAACAGCCTACTAATTTCTTGTCTCGATATCTGATATTTCTCTGCTAATTGTCCATCGCACCATTTTACATACATAAGGTGTGTAAAGTATATGAGGTTTTTGTCTCGAATAGCACATGAAAGTTGAGAGGTTTACTAACCTCGCATATTCAGTAAATGCAAGAAAGAAGACATGTTCATATCTACCAAAGATAGTGCCAGTAGACTGTCATGACAAAAGATAGAGGGCGGTATTCTCGAAAGCGGACTAACTTTAGTCCATGGTTTAATCCACCGACTAAGTATGGAATGCCAAGTGTCCATATGAATATATTTTTGAATAATTTGATATGTCCCTAAATAACCATGATAACATAATTATATCATAGTTATATTGTTGTTCATTAATTATGTTATTACATTTTATTTTAATTTAGTGACAGATTAAATTATTCAAAAACATATTCATATGGACACTTAGCATTCCATACTTAGTCGGTGGATTAAACCATGGACTAAAGTTAGTATGCTTTCGAGAATACCACCCAGAATCTCAAGTAAACATTGTCCAGTTTTGAATGACTTGACAAGGCTTACCTTAATCAAGGGATCATGCGAGAGAAGAAAATGAATGTGATCATACCAAAGAAGTTATCAAAACTTAAGTATGTTAGTCTTTTCTTGATTCTGAGTTGACATTGTCACATCTTCAAATTCACAAAATTAATGCGAATAAGTCAGCAAATAGATTTAGACTAGAATAACTGTACATAGGGGCTTCTGAATCACTTTCATTACTTCAGCCCAAACTTTTTGAGATGGCGGCTGCTCAGTCATCCCTGACAACAGAGTTATGAATAAGGTATCATTAGACCAAATATTAGTTACTCTTTAAAATGAAATATAATTCAAGGTCACACAGGTTATAACTATTAAATGGGAATCTGTCAAAATTTGGGCACACTTTTTTTTTTAACTCACTGTATGTAATGCTGTATTTACTTGACTGTAAAATATTTTGTATGCAGACCCTCTCTGAATTATATTCACTGTATATTGTTCTTGAATGAAAATCTATTTTACACTAAGCCCTATTTGTATATACCTAATACCTATACATCCATAAATTCATTCCATATGATACATCATTTTCTTTCATGCAGAATTGTTGCAAGTGCACTTTCAACAATTATTGACTGAATTTTAAGTTTGAATTTGCCTGGGACAAATTTGTGGTATTATACTTGTACATGTCTATGTAA
This sequence comes from Strongylocentrotus droebachiensis, assembly GCA_035222895.1. Taxonomy (NCBI): domain Eukaryota; kingdom Metazoa; phylum Echinodermata; class Echinoidea; order Camarodonta; family Strongylocentrotidae; genus Strongylocentrotus; species Strongylocentrotus droebachiensis. The sequence continues at coordinate 63,641 of JAVYIG010000700.1, forward strand.
GAAATAGAGAATGTGTGGTTTTGTGTTTAAGTAAAGCTTAAATTATACTCTTCAAAATGATAGTCCAAATATATGTATAATTGTATATATGTAACATAGGAATGAAAAAGAATTAAAAGAAAAGAAGAAAAAAGAATGTGCAAATCAAATCGTGATGCTTATTTTTGTTCACATCATGCTAGAGTAAAGTACACCTGTGTAGTAAAAAAAAAAAAGGTCACTGTTCACATTGTGGTAGTTGAAAATGTAATCTTTCATTTGAGGTTTTTCACCCATATGGGTCACTGCACTTATCTAGCCATTACACAAAAATGTTAAAATTACCTTTAATCGATGGTTTGGGTTGAGTGATTTTCAGGAGTTACTTTCATTTTATATGAATGTTTTTATGATTTTTAGGGGAGATCAACCAAACCTTGGTTAGAGGTACTGTAATTGGCATGAATAAACAATTTTGCAAAAAGGGTCAGTTGAGACTAATATATTGTGTTATAAAATCAAACAACAAAAATAACAGGGGTTCAGATGTCTTTGGCCAGATTTTACTTATCAAGATGGCAAATTAAAACAAACGAAACGAAAAACACTGTAGGCTATCGGAGCTTTTCAAAGATCTACACGAATGTACTTTTATTACACATTAAGCATTGAACCAGGGTTTCATTTTTTTCATGAACTATCTGTATAAAGAAGATTGGATTGACAGTGCAATTCGTGTGTGTCAGTGGTTTTGAGGGCGGGGTTCTTGGGTGTGTGTCAGTGGTTTTGAGGGCTGGGTTCTTGGGTTTGTGTCGGTGGTTTTGAGTGCGGGGTTCTTGGGTGTGTGTCAGTGGTTTTGAGGGCTGAGTTCTTGGGTTTGTGTCGGTGGTTTTGAGTGCGGGGTTCTTGGGTGTGTGTCAGTGGTTTTGAGGGCGGGGTTCTTGGGTGTGTGTCAGTTGTTTTGAGTGCGGGGTTCTTGGGTGTGTGTCAGTGGTTTTGAGGGCGGGGTTCTTGGGTGTGTGTCAGTGGTTTTGAGGGCGGGGTTCTTGGGTGTGTGTGATTGGTTTCGATGAGTCTGGATGTGATTTAAGGTTTTTCACCCATACGGGTCACTGCACTTATCTAGCCATTACAAAAAAAAAGTTGTAGGAATTTTGAAGAAAAGAATAATCCAATTATTTTTACCAATAACAATTTTTTATTGAAAAAGAAAATGATTTTTGGTGAGGAGTTGTTCACACGCAATATAATTTAAGTTCAAGATATTTTTGCTGAAAATGGCATGCGGTCAATATCTAATTTTCAACATTTGGGGTTAAAAGGAAACAAAATTGTTGATGTATGGAATATTGGAGGAGCTAATTTAAGAAGCGGAAAAAAGGATAACTGGAGTATAATGGATGTAAACGAGTATGATATTTTAACAGTACTGTGAAGCTCCTCAGAGATTTATTGTCGAGGAAGGTCTATGAATATTTTATAAAGAAGTTACAAAATTTATTTGTTTTGAAGATTCATGATGGACGGGGATTTTCAAATTTTTCAAATGAGGTATTTAGGGAGATATTTAGTAGGCCTAGGAAAGTTACTCTTGTTAACAGACTACGAGAAATTCAGTATAAAAGCTGCTCCACGGAGCAATATATACTAGAGAACACTAATATATTCAGATTCGGCTTTGTTGAAGATAACTTGTGCTCATTTTGTAAGCAAAAGATTGAAACATAACTATACTTGTTCTGGGAGTGTGTACATGTTCAAAGGTTATGGTAGAATGTAATAGCTAAGTTTGAGGTAAGGGAATGAAGATCTGTAGACTGGGTATATGGATAGTCATTTAGGGTTATCCGGTAATTCACCACGAATAAAGATATTTAATACAATTATTTTTGCAATGAAATATTGGATATATAGATGCAGGATAAAGTCTGTAATATTGTCTTTGGGTGAGTTTAAAAAAGAACTGTTGGAATTTAGGGAATAAGAAAAGAATATTGCAGGGAAGGCAGGTAAGTTATTTTTACATTTACAGAAGTGGGAACAAGTAAAGTTTTCATGAACAAAATAACACTGGGTTATTGCAGCCTCGTTGAAATGATTGTTTTTTAATATTAAAGAGATTATTTCTATTTTTCTGTCGCTCTAATTTTTGGTATTCGGAGAAGGCTAGGAACAGTGTGTGGTATATAATTATATGTGGAAGTGTGGTCGGATTGTGTGTGTGTGTCGCATGGTGGGTGGGGGGGGGGGGTAGTAGTGTATTTGGTTGGATGGGGTTATTTGTTTTATGTTACAACTGATTTCATTTTTTGTTTCATCAATTGTACAATGTATGTAATGAAAATGTTTTGAATGCATGTCAAGATGAAAAACAACTGTATTTAATTTCTAAGATTGATTTTGTATTATTTGGAATCAATAAAAAAAACTGTTGAAGAAAAAAAAATTAAGGTATATTATGTAGAGATGTTGTGGTCGAGTGGATACGTCACCGGACTGTCGATCACAAGGTCCGCGGTTCGAGTCCCGCCGCGGCACTTATGTCCTTTTACAAGTCATTGATCTACATTTGCCACTCTCAACCCAGATGAGGTAAATGGGTACCTGGTAGGATTATTCCTTGAAATGCACTGTGCGATAATAACAGCTGCCGGAGCTAAAGCTAGGCAGAAGCGGATCTAGAGGGGGGGTTGGGGGGGGGTTGCAACCCCCCCCCTTGGGCGGCCAAAAAAAAAAAGAAAAAAAAAAGAAAAAAAGAAAGAAAAAACAAAAGAAAAAAGAACGCACACTGGAGAGAAACCCTTTCAAGTGCAAATATTGTGAGAAGATATTCAACTCATCTGGTAACTTAACCAAACACATGATAACTCTGGATATAACTATGTATTAAACTGTTACTTGATTTAAAAAGACGTTATCATGCACTGCTTTTTATGGTCTCCATTGTGTTAATAGATGCCAGGAAAACATCACTTACGGGGTTCAAATAAACACCCCCCAAAAAATCGGCTCGCCGCTTCGCGGCTCGTGGACGATGCTCCGCATCGTCATTATTTTGGTCAAACCCCCCCCTTAGCAAAAAGCTAGATCCGCCCCTGCTAGGGTAGTAATTTTCAAAGCTCCTTGGAAGCGCATATAGATATAATACGTATTATGTGCTATACAAGAACTGTACTATAATTATTACTATTTGGAGTAGGGGAGTGTTTGAAACCATATACCTATTACGGATGTAAATTCAACGTGATTCTTTCTTTGATCCAATGATTAGTCACTGATTATGTGCATATATGAGAACATTCAGCTGTTTTAACAATAACGACTGCGTAAGCATTTTCGGTCATTGACAAAGGAGCAGTATGTTGGTTACGAGCAGATGGCAGGCTGTAATATTCTATAAAACTAGAAGCCTTTTGGACAGTATTCAACAGAAAGCTGGTTAGAGACACTCCGTCACATCAAGCTACGAGAAAGTTTATCATCATCTCACAGAATTCTGCTCGAATACCGCATCGAAATCGGTTAGGCCCTACAGCCCTTAGTACTTTCCCTCCCTGTTCTCTCCTCCGTCTTTTCCGCCCTTTCTTCTTATTCCACCTTTTGTCTCCTCTCTCTTTCTTCTTTTTCCTCTTCCCCCTTTGACACTCCTTTTTTAACGGGGGGGGGGGGGGGGGCACGTGCCCCCTGTGCCCCCCCCGAATCCCCTGCTGAACTTTCCTAAACAGCTTAAAAGGGTAATACCACGATAGTTGTCTGGATCTTTGTCCGACTCTTTGTTTTTGAATATTTGAACGATCAATCCAACACACCAATCATGAGGCACTGTTCCCCTTTCTAGAATTATATTAAAACAATTGTTATCACTTCCAGAACCTTACCGGTTACGTTTTTCAAAAATTCATTGCTTACTTGATCAATACCGCATGCCTTATTATTTCTCAATTTCTTAATCATCGAAATAACCTCCTCATAAGTTGTCCAAGTCTGACACCATTTCAGTTTGGTGTACTGCACCTGTTTCATCTTGAGCACTGAACATTATTTAAATGACGAAAATGATGTACAAAATTATTCAGTGAGTCCTTGTTATTGTTTTGCTCAGTTCCAGAGTTACAACTCAAATTTTCCAATACCCCTGTGGATTTGTATTTTATGTTGATCTGAGATTATCATTTAGAGATTTGCTGTCATAAATCATTTATCTACGAAGCAACTGTTTGTATTCCCTCGCTGCTTTACAAATGTCGACATTAATTTCTTCTATTTTATCAGATGGCTCACCCTTCTTTTTACGCTTCAATTTATTCTTGAAATTAAAATACGAATCCCTTTCTTGTTTAGATTTATTATCGAACCATGGTTTATTTACCTGTACACCAATTTTTTGACTAAAATTTTTCTCCGAACTTCTTCTCACAGACCCCAACTTCTAGGGCAGCATTTACAACTAAAGAATGACAAAGAAGTGTACAAAAACCATCCACACTCAACTGGGACATTGGTTTTTCATTTATTGTACTAATTAAGTTCACTCTTCATTTTATCTACGTAATTATCTAGATTTGATTTAAAGCTAGCAACTTTTTCAGCAGACCATTTAAAGGCCATATACGTTTCTCGCTCGGAGGATATAAATAAATCTTTATCCAATATTGCAGGTTTCACTGCCACTGAGTTCATCTAAAGAAATATAATTACATAATACAGTGTGTCCCGAAAAAAACTATACACTTTGAAATGGCTGCCGAATAACAAATATATGATTCTAGGGGGAAAAGTTTTATATGTATGGACAGCTCATAAACTCAACTTTCATATGACACCAAAAAGTTTGAACATAATTCATGCTTGGGTGAGCACTGCTCACTTTTGTAAAGGGTATGAAAATTAGGTTGCGCAGGAATTAGCCTTCCAATTTGTGAGAGGTAAATCCTTTGGAGCTTACAACATTGAGGATGATATGATACATTCATGATTTGCTGAGTGAATTTTATGGTTTATTAAACCAAACTTTTATGCACGGAACAGGAATTTCATTTTTTATTGTAGCATTGTAACTTTCCCTGGTAGACTCAGTGGTGTGTTAATGAGAGTCGGGATGGGGTGATGGTGCATGTTGGAATTTCCATGTTACAAACTGTTATTTTTTACATTTGTGACTTTGAACAAAAACCTTCACCCCACATTTCAGTTACCATTTACCTGAAGAATAAGTAGCCGAAATCTTGGACATTCCTTTTTTCAACAAACCGTATTTGAATATTTAATTAACATTACCCCTACCTGGGTATTGAGTAAATCAATGAGATGTTCAACTAATCTTACAATAATTGAAATGTGGGGTGAAGGTTTTTATTCAAAGTCACAGATGTAAGAGAATAACAGTTTGTAACATGGAAATTACAACATGTACCATCACCCCATCCTGACTCCCGTGAACACACCACTGAGTCTACCAGGGAAGTTACAGTGCTACAATAAAAAATGCAATTCCTGTTCACTCATGCATAAAATGTTAATCCCATAAACCAAACATTTCACTCAGCAAACCCAAACTCATCACAACTGATCATAAATTGGTCATTATCATCCTCAATTCCGTAAGCTCCAAAGGATTTACCTCTCACAAATTGGAAGGCTAATTCCTGCGCAACCTAATTTTCATACCCTTTACAAAAGTGAGCAGTGCTCACCCGAGCATGAATTATTTTCGCAACTTTTCCCCTAGAATCATATATTTGTTATTCGGCAGCCATTTCAAAAGTGTATAGTTTTTTTCGGGACACACTGTATATTGGCAAAATCCATCGGAGAGGACTAACAGCCGTCGATCGGCCCCCTGCATGCATGGTTGCTTAATTCATTTACAAAAGTCCTATCGCAGGGAGATAGTACTTATCTATCATTGATCATGTGACCTCGTTTAGACAAATCAGCTGATTGCAAGATTCTTAGTATGCGGGATATAAATATATATTATATGTCGCATATATATGATCTACATCACAGAACTCTTGGTCTACATCCATGCCTTGACCAAAATTATCCCTAGCCCTCTATTGTTCACAATGAGCAAGTATTGAGGCGGCTGCTGCTTCGACCCCTTTGAAACTGTAAATATCAGAGCTGAGAGGCAGTAGGGATACGAATAACAATGAAATTGAAGGAATTTGAAAGTTTTCTCCAGCAAGTTGATATATTTGAAGAACCAAAGATATGGCTCGAGCAGTATCCAACTAGGCCACATATTGCAGGTATCGTTGAATCAAGTAAATCATGTCCTCGCCTTTTCCATGTTTAGTGTAGCTTAGTCTTAGACAGTCCCAACCACTCAAATTTATGTGGCCTTGATTGTCATTATTATTATTTTTGCAATCATTCATATTCATATTCATATTTTAAATAGAAATTGAGGCTGATTAAGTTAGTTTATGACAAGTAAATACTGAAGATTTTTTTGATTTCGAACCGTAATATATGAGGATTTATCATAGAAACATTATTAGTCTAACTCTAACCAATATTAATGAAACTTGATTGAAAGAGAGAGAAAGTGTCAGGGAGAAAACGATTTAAAGAAAGAGGGTTAAGTTAGAAAGAAAAACAGGGAGAAATGCCGAAGATGAGAGAGAGGGAGTGGTATGAGAAGAATGGAACAGCTGGAACTGTGGAGAAGATGAATGATGATGAAAATAAGATGACAAAGGGGAAGCAATCAGAAATAAATTACAAAGAAAATGACAAAGTTTCCTTTACAGAGAAAAACAGTACAATTTACCAATTAAACATGACTAAAACAATAACAGAATATATGCGCAAATACTTTAAATATGTAAAGAGATAGAATGTACATGGGAACGTGCGTAACTATAAAAGAGAGATTCACTAGTTAGTCAGTTTGACAGTTAAAAACACAGGTTTATCCCACACATAGGTGCATTACTATCCTGGCTGTGTAGTAAAAGCTGTGCTTTTGATTCTCAACATTTCAAACACCACTGTACAAAACTCAACTGATTTCACTAAAAATCGGTACTTTAGTGATAATTGATGACACTTCATTTTTTCAACTTACTGATGTTAAAAAGAATAATTTAAAAATTCAAATTGTAAGTCTAGTGTCGAATTTGCCGATCAGCCCAACAGCTATTGTGGTTGGCTATGCAATATTGTGTGATGTGTATATTTGTGTATAATACCTGCCTCACAGCAAGTATGCAGTGCTAGAGGTCAATACAATTATTAGTTTGCTGGAGTGGTTTATCCATTCATTAAAATGTGGATAACTTGCACTAATCTTTTTTTATTCCTTATGACTTGCATACATACATGTATGAACGGCTCTCGTCCTTGAACATGTTTTAGAATTTAGATCTACATGTATCTTGTCTTTCATTCATCTTGCAGCTCGAATGCTGCATACTATTGAGGCAAGCTATGGAGATATTAGTGGTCATCTGATAGCAGATCTTGGTTGTGGCTGTGGGATGTTGAGCATTGGAGCTGCAATGCTTGATGCAGGGTAATTTCGTCTTATTTTTGTGATTAAACTTATAAATGTTGGGCTATTTGCACTGAACTGGTACATTATTTGTACTGTTGGTGTATAAATGTCTCTCTTTCTTTCTTTTTTAATCCATACATTCTGGATTACTACACTAACATCATTTTGAGAATAGAAAATTTGAAAAATAAGCATGACAAGGAATAAATAGTTATGCAGACTGTCGGTAGTCGATAACATTGTGATGAGAGCAAATAGAATTGTGGTTCCTACAGTCCTTCAACCTAAGATAATTAATTTTGCTCATTCGGCACACCAGGGTATTGTGCGTACCAAAAGCAGGATAAGAGGTACATATTGGTTTCCAAGATTGGATAAGGAAGTAGAAGAGAGAATTAAGTCTTGTGTTACCTGTCAGGAGCATGACAAGTCCCAGCACACATACAGTGCTCCATTGCAGTCTGTTCCATTTCCAGAATCACCATGGGAAAAGATTTCAATAGATATTACTGGTCCTTTCGTAGATGCACCTCATGATCAGAGGTTTGCAATTGTTGTAGTAGATTACCATAGCAAATGGCCAGAGGTAGCATTTTGTAGTACAGTTACCAGTAGGACAGTTATCCAAATGCTCAAGTCATTGTTTGCTAGAGAGGGAATTCCTACACATTTGATTTCGGACAATGGTCCTCAATTTGTTTCGTATGAGTTTGAACAGTTCCTAGAACAACATGGCATTACTCACTGTAAATCTTCGTTGTACTATCCACGAGCAAATGGAGAGGTAGAAAGATTTAACAGAGTTCTGAAGTCGAGCATACAAAATGCTAGAATCGAAGGGAAGTCTATGAAAGAGACAATCATAGAGTTACTAGAGGCGTACAGGTCAACGCCACACCAAACTACAGGTGTATCTCCATCAGAATTACTACATGGGAGGAAGTTGAGAACAAAACTAGATGTGAAGAGTATAATGCCTCCAAAATCAAACGAAAGTTCTCAAAAGGAAGTGAGAGATAGGGTAGAGCAAAAGCAAAGAAAATCAGGTCAGTACACAGATACTAAAAGGAAAGCAAGAGTTCCTAAATTTTCAGTGGGAGATTATGTTCGGGTGAGAAAACAGAGGCATGTTCACAAAGGTCAAGTGAAATTTGGATCCCCAATGAAAATTGTCAAGCAAAAGGGAGATGCTACTTATCAGTTGCAAGATAGCACTATTTGGAATGCATTTCATTTGTCTCCATGCTCAAATGCTCAGGAGAGTGTGGAGGGAGAATCCCAAGAGGACTCGCCAAAGCAGGTTGTAAGAAGAAGTACAAGAATTCGGAAAGAACCGAGTTACTTGAGAGATTATGAGAAATTTTGAGTTACATAATTCTTGTCAAGTGGCCAGGAAAGTTACCTGGGAAAGGGAGCTAGAGTTAGAAAAGTTATGCTTTTCATATCATTGTGTCACATGAAAAGATGATTCAGAATATTAAGAAGTATGTTTATAAACACAGATAATGTCATGCAAGTTCAAACAAATTTATTCATTCTGAAGTTGGTCATTACATACGTCAGAGTACATGTATATGTCATGTGAACAAGTTTTGAAACCTTTTGGGGTACAGAGTGAACAATATAGAAATAGATTGTTTCATAACAGTTCATTGCAAGTAAGCAGTTGGCAACAGGTTTTGGAAGTTGTGAAACTTATGGAAATGAGAAATCTAAAGTTTTAGAAGTAAACCATGATATTGGTACAGTTGTATTTACTATTCACAACTCATGGGTTTATTGTAAAGGGTACAGGCATGAATATTAGATCTCATATGAATGCTCATGTTCGAAGTTGTTGAAGTTGCAAAATTTCAGGTATAACAGTTTTACTATTAAAAACATTGGTTCGATCAAATCAATTTCAACAAGGGAGAGAATGTTATGTTTAGCAACAGGTTCAGTGAACCTAACATGCATATTGAAATTAACATGACTACTTAGAAATGTAGTGCAGCTGTTTAGGCACAGTTCAAGTCCCTGGTTCATTGTTATGCATATACATGTACGTGCATACACACAATGCAAGAGTATGCAAGGGTCTAATTGTGTTCACTACATACATTGAGATACATGTAAAAAGCACATTGAGTCTGGATTAAACTACCAAAGCAAGCACACATGTTTCTACAGGCTCCATTTTGTTTGTCTCTACTTACTCTTATTTATCGCTTAATAGTATTACTTTCCAACCCACAACACAACACAGACTAATTAGCAATGCTGAATTAAAAATGTACATACCCCAAAAATCACAACCCTTTTTTCATGTTTGCTTTATCTTCATTGTAATTATTTTAAGTCAGATTCATTGAACTCTCTTTATTGAAGTAATGTAACAGTAAAACCAAAAGAATGGCTTCATTACCACTTTAATTAAAGATAAAGATCAGTTCTGGTCATGCAATTGCATTGTGAAAGAAACGTTGTGGAATTGATCAGAAAAGGTTGATCATCTAGCATTTAAGTATTGGCGTTTACTGCAAGGTTCTGCAATCATCAAAATGATAAGAAATTTGGCCCAGTCTTGGTAAAGTTACAAGCACCGTACACAGAAAGATGTATAAAGGACTACGCACATGTGCGCGACACGTGCGTACATATACAGTGCGTCCCAGAAAAAACGAAACCGAGAAGTATCGATGTTCTATCATAACTTAATCACAACTATAATTAATGAATGATACATATTTGGAAAGCTTAGAGTCTCCTCTTTCATGTGATGCTACTCAGATAATGCATATTTCACGCATAAGTGATTAAAAGCAATTTGAAGGAAGGAAACCAAAAAGACATTTGACGGGCGGTATCTGAATTTCGAAGAAAAATTTACATTTCTAGAAAGTTGAGTTTCTGCCCTTTCATATGACACCTCAATCAGGAAAAATGAGCGAGGAATGACAAAGTTCTGTTTGTTTAAAGTAGTGCTTGCATTTCCATCATTTTATGAAACGAATTCGTTTTCACTGGCTGCCTGCCGTATCAATAAACGAAATTAACAAAAGACTTAACTCCGTTTCGTTGACAATCAGCCATAGACGAGAGTCTTCATGCATGGCTGATTGTCAACGAAACGGAGTTAAGTCTTTTGTCAAATCTGCTTTTTGCTACGGCAGGCACTCAGTGAAAACGAATTCGTTTGTTAAAATTATGAAAATGTAAGGGCTACTTTAAACAAACAGAACTTTGTTATTCCTAACTTATTTTTCCTGATTGAGGTGTCATATGAAAGAGCAGAAAATGAACTTTCTAGAAATATGAATTTTTCTTTGAAATTCAGATACCGCCCGCCAAATTACTTTTTGGTTTCCTTCCTTCAAATTGCTTTTAATCACTCATGTGTAAAAATATGCATCACGTGAGTAGCATCAACTGAAAGAGGAGGCTTTAAGCTTTCCAAATATGTATCATTCATTAATTATGGTTGTGATTAAGTTATGATAAAACATCGCTACTTTTCGGTTTCGTTTTTTCTGGGACGCACTGTACATATTTCTGTCGTTCGTTCGTGCAAAGAATATCAGGGAGTACATCATCTACATTATAAATAGGAAGATCCTTATTAAGCAAACATATTGTCTCATCATCGAGCTCGCGAAGTCCGGAAGCGCCGTGGGGGGATTTGTAGATCGGACAGACATCAATGACATGATCCATAGTTTGGATCTCTCCACATGCACAGTTTGGTGATGATTCAGCTCCAATTTTATGTAGGAAATATTGTGTACGGCCAACTCCAGTTCTGATACGGTTTAGGTTGACCCAGGCTTTTCTTGGGAGGTCGCAGCCACTTGGTTTGGCACAGGGCTTTGGGATGAACTCCTTCAGGTTGGTAGCGTTTTGCTATCCAAGTGGCTAAGGTGGAGGGAGGCTTCTCAGGCAGCAGCTTAGCAGCCTGTGTTGCAAAGTGTCTTCTAGGGAGACGCTGTCCTTCAAAGGCAGAGGGGGCAGGAACAAGGCATTTATCTCTGTCATGCTTTTGGGCAAGCTTAGTGTACTGCGCATGTCGTCTGAGCTGAGCTGGTGGTATGCTAGATACTATTGGCAGGTTGCTGACGGGTGTTGCAGTGAGTGTTCCGCTGATTAGTCTCATAGCATCATTGAGGACAGCATCAACCTTGTGTACAGTGCTTGTAACTTTACCAAGACTGGGCCAAATTTCTTAACATTTTGATGATTCCAGAACCTTGCAGTACACACCAATACTTATATGGTAGATGATCAACCTTTTCTGATCGATACCACAATGTTTCTTTCACAATGCAATCGCATGACCAGAACTGGTCTTTACCTTTAAAGGATTGAGATGAACTGTCGCAACAATTCTTTCACAGTCTGTGCATAGGGTTTGACATTGACCAAGATGCTCTGGAGATCTGTCAGAGGAACTGTGAAGAGTTTGAGCTTCCTTGCGTTGACACTGTCCAGTCCGACCTTACCAAGATGGAGGCAGGGCCTTGGAGCAAGAAGTTTGACACGGTCATCATGAACCCACCCTTTGGAACAAAGCACAACAAAGGTTAGTCGTACAGAGTCTGCAGGTTTAATTTGTACAATCTCTTTTGACACAAGATGAACTCACTGGACATGTCAGTTTTTACTGACATGAATTTGCATCCAGTTCGTTATTGCACGTTATATCAGGCTCATTATTCAAATATGGATGGTGCTTTTATAAGCCAAACACATTTCAGCTTTAAAATGGCGGCTGTGTATTCGAGTACAAGAAATTGTGAGCGTTTAAAGAGCAGTGCCCGATCTAGTTAAGACGTATATCCGTTCACACACAAACTGTCTTGCTCTCTAGATACGGGTATCGTATCTGCAGCCTGCTTTGACCGGCGTATGAATCGCGACTTCCTATCTGTCCGAACATCGTATAAACGACGTTCACACAGGGAAAATTCTTTTAAGCTGTTTAGTTAAACAGCTTTAAGCTAATCAGCTCTAGATACGATGACTTTTACCCCCGTGTGAAAAGGCTGAATGACTCATAGGCCCAAACCCCAGTCATTTGCACTCTCCATTACCACTCCCCATAATACCATAGCAACCCTGACCATTGACCAATCAAAGCATTTAGATTACTCATTCCAAAATGTTAGCGCCCCTAGAGTGAGGCTTCTAAACTACAGAAGGAGATTAGATAGACTACAGAGACCAGAGAGACATATTATTTGCATCTCCAATCCTGCACATTGTAATTGTATCAAGACTGTTTTGTATCTACGTTTAATAAATCCTTATTGAGTTGTAACAAGAACTAGAAACAGAGTCTCTTCATTTATGCTCCTCATCTTCACAAATCGATTTCCAACACGACAATAGGTTTGACTCTGTAAATTAACTGTATAGGTTGTGTCTTTTTCAACATTTTATTTACCTTATAAATACATTTCTTACATCTCCGTTTTAAAATATATCGAGTTTAATAACAATTTGTTGGTGTTGTTATATTGAATACAGTCATGAACATCTATGGTCAATGAGTTCTTTTCTTTCTCTAGTTCTCCAAATTGTTTCCATTGTCTCATAATGCATTATATCTGTATTACCAGGGATTGATTTGCAGTTTGTACAGCTGGGTTTGGAGATGGCGACAAAGTCTGTCTATTCTTTACACAAAACATCAACAAGGCAGGTAAGATGATCCAGATAGATTCACAAAAAACGTGATGCACTTCTTCCCTTAAAGTTGTTCATGTTTCTATAGGAAGGCATCTATCAATTTCTACTCATTAGTATATGTATACCATTAAAGTTTGAATACTTCATGGGAAAGTTTCTTGTTCAGAAATTGATATATATATATTTTTTTTTTTGGGGGGGGGGGGATGGGTTATATGGTGAAAAAAAGAGATAATTATCATTTATCTCGGTAAAAGAAATGTTGTGTCAGCTGCCTTGAAAATAATAATTTTCTTTTTTTAAGTGCATTCATGCAATTCATTGCATTCATTCATTCAACAGCTATAAGAAATTGAGAGTTCGGACTCTAAATGTCAATCATAATTTGTAGGAGATTTCATATTGAGCTTAAAGGGATCCGGTATCTTTGTCTCAGATTGTGAAACAAAATCCTGGATTTAGCTCATGCTGCAATCATAATTATAAACCTTTAAGTCAGTCAGGAACCCCATGACTTTTACAAGTTGACCGTCTGTCTGATTATCAAGATATTTATGATTGACAATCAAAACCAAATTTTGCGTTTTCCTAACGGTTTTCATAACACTACAGTCAAAGCCGGTCATTCAAAGATTTTTACTTTTTTGAGGCACTTCTTGATCAATTTGAAGCGCAATTTTTTCAGGGCTTCAATATTACACCATATCACAGACACTGATAACACGTAGGGCCGCGCATCTCAGATTTAACATTGTTAAACGATGCCTTTAAAGTTAATATGGGGGTACAGTGGAAATTTTGTTATAATGAGGTCCTTTGGACCGTGGAAATTACTTTGTTATATCAGGAATCTTGTTAAATCGGGGTTAAAAAACAAATAATTATATAGAGCTGAGACCAGCAAAATCACCTTGTTATAACAGATACCTCATTATATCAGATCTCTTTATAATGAGTTTTCACTGTACTTTATTTATTAATTTGAATTTTGAAGATGATAATGTAATGTGCAATATATCAATATGTCTTGTTTGTCTTGCAGCATATTCAGAAGAAAGCCGTGCAGTGGGGTGTGGATTGCGAGGTTGTTGCAGGTGAGGAAGTAGAGGTGCTTTAATTTTTTTTAAGCTAAAGGAAACCTCATCCCATGAAATAACTTAAATTATTTTTGAGAGATTTTTAATTGTATTCTTGCCCATTAATCTACAAGATTCCCCACCAAAGTGTACAAGAGAGAGAGGTTTAAAGCAAGATATTCTTAGCATAATGTACAATTTCTTAGCATGACATGGGCATCGCCATTTTTTGGATATGATGTACTACATGGGTACCCGGTAGGATGCAAAAGCTAATGTGCTTAGATTAGCAAGTGAGCGCATGTAAAAATGATGCCTGGCTGGAATGCTCCCCAGGGAGTGGAGAATGTGCATACATTGTGTGCTGGTAAGCCTGAATCCGATGACCGGGGTTATGATATGATTGCAGGGCCCTCAGGGAGAACAGTATGAATACTGATGAGGCTACCCTGGGTAAACTACATATCATTACCGTAAATCTCTGTGTACAAGGCGCACTTTTTTGCCGCCGAAAAAAATTGAAAGTCGGGGGTGCGTCTTATACACAGGTACAGAATTTTTTTTTTTTTTTTTTTTTTTTTTAGTTTCGATTTATGGCGCTATGCCTGGCAAAGTCTCCCAGCTCAGTAATCAGTGTGTTGACTCACCACTCACCAAACTACAACAACACTCAAATTTTTCTGTCATCTTGGTTTGAAAGTAATCTTTCTAATAGATCTCAATATGTAGTTTATAATAATAATTCCTCAATTTTTTTTCTATAACAAATGGTGTACCACAAGGTTCCATCGTAGGACCTAGATACTCTGTTGTTTTTAATTTACATTAATGATCTTACACATTCTTCTAAAAACTACATTATTACTATTATTTGTGACAAATCCACAAGCACAAATCAGCGCCTTCACTGCACCTCGATGTTAAATGAAAGTCCTTCCCCGCGTGGGTTTTCGGCAACAAAACAACAACAATTTTTTTTTTTTTTGCCCCCAAAATAGGGGTGCGCCTTATACACAGATGCGCCTTTTACACAGAGATTTACGGTATTATTATTATTATTACATCTACATGTATACAAAGTTGTTAATCAAGAAAATGTATTCATATTTATGGATGCTTCCTTCCCAGATGTGTGTGGTGATGAAGTATTTCATTCAACTGCTATTATCCTTTGTACTACAATTGTCAGAAGGCATTAATAGATCTCATCTTGCAGCGTACCTACACTTATTCTTTGGGAGTGAGGTTTCCTTCATGTATTAGAAGTATTGTCCAGCAGTACTCCAAAGAGCAGGAGTCCTGGGCGGCATAACAAATTTAGAAAATGAGACATTGACATGGCAAGACAAAAGTTACAAGTCATTTTTCTATTACATGCTCATGTTCATCTTTTTCATTTTTTTTTTTTTTGGGGGGGGGGGCGCTTTGGTGCCTGCTCAGTTTTAGCAAATCCCTTGCTCATTTTTTCAAAATCTTTGCCCAAATAACAATTGCTAAAATTCAAAATAATGACCTAAATCCAGATCAAAGGAGAGAGAGGGGTTGAAAGAGAGAGAGAGAGAGAGAGAGAGAGAGAGAAAGAGAGGGCTAGAAAGAGAGAGAGAGGGAGGGAGAGAGAGAGAGAGAGAGAAATGAATATGGGACAAGATAACGATGACAAACTAAAGACAGAAAATTTGGGGAACACTCGTAAACTAGGTGAAAGGAGTAAGATTGCTCTACAAGGTAAATGTATTTGGTGCAATCATAAACTATTCAAATGTTGTGTAGAAAAAGACTACAAGAACACTAGAATTACATCAGGAAAGAAAATTCAGTGTCATATTACCTTGCCAAAGAAGGAGACTCTTGTGTGCACTTCATGACATATCTATATCATTAATATTTTCCTTTTAAAATGTTCTTTTCTTTTCTTTCTTCCAGAGTTGCGGTTTGATTTGCCCTCGTCCTACAAATTCCACAAGCACTCCTCCGTAGACATAGAAGTGGACTTTGTACGCTTCTCCTTTCCGTCACTCCCGACCGGTCATCAGAGAAGCGGTCATCATAGCAAAGAACACAAGAAGAAGGCATCCGGCACATGACATAGAATGAAATGAAGGATCCAAAGAGATGGACACTGGACAGTGCAATATTAGCTCTGTGGTTTATGGCATTGATCCCCAGAGTGGAAGGACAGAGGTTCAAATATGAAGTCAGTGTGGTAATGACCAATTACCCAGTCCCTCTGGCAGAACCAAAGGGAATTCCACCCTCGATGCTTTTGAAAGAAAGCTGGAGCACCAGAGAAAAATTGCAAGAACATATTGCAAAAATTAAGAAAGTAATCATATTTTCTTGATCGCCCATGGATGGTATTAGACTCATCAGTACCCCTAACCGTTTGCACCCCAGGGTAGTGAACTACATGTAGCTTGATGGCACATATGAAGTGCGATTACATGTACATGCATTTCTATCAATACTGATAAAACATTCTATGTAGACATGAGCGCAATGGCATATGTAGGTATTATTGTGACCGGGGCAAACAATTATATTGTGCCCCTCTCCCCATGCTCAAACTTCGTAATTGTTTGAGCTAGTGAGAAAAGCAAAGGAGTGGTAGATATTTTGCATCATATTTTTATCCCTCCAAAACGCAATTTCTAATGCATTTTACCAAAACATGTACAGTATATGCTGTAGGAAAATTCCCAGCCACAGAGAACTGCAATCATTTATGACATATTGCCTTAGGGGGAGGGGGAGGAGGAGAGGGGGAGGGGGAGAGGGGGAGGGGGAGTGGAGGAGGAGGGGTGGTGGAGGGGTGGTGGAGGGGTGGTGGGGCTGAGGTCTCTTGAGGTCTATACTATGAATATTCAATATATACATGTACACTTTGTTTATGTTTGAATATTCAAGATACTTTGTGTGACGTGATTTATACTTTTATGTGACTGAATATTAATTTGATCTTTTCCAATTTGCATGGAATGTACATGTATGTGGAAAGCTACATGGAATGTAGTAATGCCTTTACACATTAAAACCTGGTCAGTTCATAGCCAGTAGTTATCTTGGCCAAATATCAACCATCCTGTGTCTAAATTTTGTAAGCCATTGAAGTGATCGAGCAAATAAAAAAATAATAAAAAAAATAGCTATTGGTCAATCAATAATGATAAATCAAAATCGATTTTTAGCAACTGTCCACCAAAAAAAGTATATTCTCATCTCAATTGCATTAACTCCATCACATAGATCACTTGAAGAAACTTTGAATGTGAAGACAGAAGAAGGTATCTTGAGGAGAATAGAAAGAGAAATGGTATGGAAGATGTGTGATGTGAAACTGTCCTAAAGAAAGAACTCAGGAGAGGCCATGGAAAGGTTGGGTCCAGGGACCCGTTTCACAAAACATGTCATCGGTGACACATGACAGTTTCTGAAATCCTTGCTTCTGATCGGTTATCAGCAGACTTGTCACTGATTTTTGTCATTTGTCATTGAAAAAAAGCTTTGTGAAATTGGGTCCCAGAAGAAACTGGTGAAGTTCAGATCAGTTCATTCAATAGTTTCACTAAAAATATACAAGGTAAACAAACATATAAAAGTTGAAATATAATATCTATATATAACATGAGAATCACAGAAGCGGAGAAGACAAGAAAAGAACGAAACAAAAGATCTAAACATGTACGTGAGTGAAAGTATTTTGAGACAAGACAGGAAGGCCGGGCCTTATGTAAAAATTTGTCTCCAGTGATTGTGTTAAAATAAATATGTACATTATTTAAATTATTACTTATTTAATAGGAGAGAAAAAAAATTACTTGCACACATACACTCTCTCCAAAGCACACAAACGCACACATACTGATCTGTCCGATAAATATTAAAGTTGTAAGAAGTGGATCGAGATGGATTTGACATGTGTTGAGAAGGGAAGATGATGAACCCGTGAAAAGAGCGTCGGATCTGGAAATGGATGGCATATAAGAGAAAAAAGAAGGTCAAAGATTTCATGAAAAGATGCGATGAAGAAAAAAAAGCAGTAAGGTTGTCTAAACAAAGAGGATGCTTAAGAGGCAAAGAATTGGAGGCAGTGTCATAATGGGGCAAAAGTCAGTAACTTGGAAAAGGGAAAATACTGACTTTAAAGGTAAAGACCAGTTATGGTCATGCGATTGCTTTGTGAAAGAAACGTTGTGGAATCGATCAGAAAAGGTTGATCATCTAGCATAAAAGTATTGGTGTGTACTGCAAGATTCTGGAATCATCAAAATGATAAGAAATTTGGCCCAGTCTTCATAAAGTTACAAGCACTGTACACAAAAAGATGTATATGGGACTATACGCACACGTGCGTTTATCTCTCACAGACCATGAGGATAAACTAATTTACCAAATATATCAATTAGTAGGCGGTTTCCCGGCAAAATTTTTATCATCATGTATTAGTCAAAACATATTCTTTCACATGATTGGTAATAAGAGCTTCCATTTAATTTTTTGAAATTGAGGCGTTTCCAATACTGGCCTTTACCTTTAATAAATGATGAGGAAAGATGATAAAAGAGAGTAGGGAATTGAAATAGCCGGTCGTTCATTGCGAAATTAAAAGGAAATTCCATTTAGTTGATTTATATAGAGGCAGAGAAGTAATATAGACCCGTCTGTTGGAAGTTTTATAAACCTGGCTTATAGGGACTAGTCTTTCCCTTGTGAGTAGCCCTCTGTTTGTTTTGTATCAAGAATGATTCTTGATTAATGATGAAGAAAAGAAGAAATTGATCTTTCTCACATCCTTTCACAGGACATACCAATCAGACGGGAAGGAATATAGAATGAATATCATTTGATAAAACAAACGAGTACAACTGAAAATGAACATGTAATTATGTATTCAAAAAGTATTTATTAGAAGACTTCATTCACCTGGCACAATGTTTATTCATCTTTATTCAAGAAAAAACATGTAACATGATAATAAAGACGTTACATAAAACCCAGGACCGAGATTTGGATTACATTGGATGCTTCTCATCCACAATAATAAAACGGAAAAGAGAACATTATAACGTCTTTTTTTTTTTTGAATGAAAAGATTATAATGATTCCTGACAAAAGAGTAAATAATTATTTTCTTAATCAGGAATACCTCAATATACATTTATTTACCATGGTCATATCTATCAATCTCTTCTTAATACCATGAGTAATCAACCACAGGAACCTATCTCCATAGAGAGAGAGAGAGTTGAAGAGGGGGAGAGAGAGAGAAAGAGGGAGAGAGAGAGAGGTCCCGTTATAACAAGTCATATTTTACAATACATAGGCATAAGATTTACAAATATGGAAGAAAACATCACTTGAAAGATACATGGAAACAATATATATAATTGTACAAGCATGTATTTCAAGTTCAAGTTCAAGTTTATTTGTCTTTCTTCCAACATAAAAGTAATACAATTTAACAAATGTATAACATGCAAAGTATATAAGAGGAACACTTATAAGAATCAAGTTCACACAATGCATTTACATGAGAAAACAAAAGAAGAAAAGACGAGGAGACCTAATTAAAGCTTAGCTTGTAGAGGTCAGGTCCCTCAAAAACAATAACATAAACAACAAGAACAGCCTGGTTATATAATAGATTAATACAAGAAATGTTCGTCAAAGGCGCTAAAGCTAGTACTAAAACAAATAACTATAAACAATAACCATATGATTATACACATGGTTTAACTGAGTAATAAAAAAGGGTGGGGAGAAGAGACTATGTACAAAAGGGGGAGATAAGAGTGATAATAATGTGGGATATAGAAATGAAGAGAGGGGGCGGGAGTGGGAAAGAGAGGGAGAGCTCGAGTGGGGGGGGGGGGAGAAAGAAAAAAAAAAATACTTTCACTGTAAACTGAAAGCTCGCTACAGGCGAGAAAGAAAATGACCAATAATAATGCATATAAAATATTTTGTTCTGAAGTGAAGATAGACCAATAAATTTGGCTTTTCAATAGAAAAATAAAGAGAAGATCAGTAAAAATTTGACGAAATTAACAAAAAGGTATGAAAGTTCTTTCTACATATATCATAGCAAGGAATGGCAAAGGAAACATAATTGAGGTAGAAATGTACTTCCATTCTAAACATTAGGTAAATACTTGCATTTTATATACAAGTGCAATTTCAGTGTTCTGGCATTTAATACCTATTGGCATCAACATTCTCCATCAGACTTAACTTAGGCCTATATACAAATCTGCAACGACTATTTTTCCTCATTCGCCCAAGCTGACAAAATCTGATGTATTTCAGTTATTTTTATGAAGTTTACAAATGCCTGATATTTTATACCCAGCATTTTGTAATAATTCAGACTCCATTTGAATTACAATTTTTGTTTACAAGTATTCAAAAAATTATTTTTCTTGAGACTTGTGATTTGAGAATATAATCATAGTATGATAGAATGATAATTCTCATCAAGCACTCTTTTAGTAAGCATTGATATAACATAGAGTGGTGAAGTGTGACGTCATCAAAAATCTTATTTTAGAATTTCTCAATTTTTTCTTCATTTTCAGAAAGAGCATCAAAAATAATGTCCAAATGGTGAAAGCCAATTGGATATGTTAAGTATTGGCTGAGATATGACCATCTGAATAAATATACTCCCCATAGGAGCTCAGTGTTATATGCTCTGGCTCCTAACCACTAGGAGCCAGAGCATATAACACTGAGTTCCCATAGGACATATATTCATTCAGATGGTCATATCTCAACCAATACTTAACATATTCAATTGGTTTTCGACATTTGGACATTATTTTTTGATGCTCTTTCGGAAAATGAAGAAAAAATTGAGAAATTCCAAAAATAGATTTTTATGACGTCACAGCTTCGGTACTCTATAGGAATGGCAGACAAGTGCAATTTCAGTGATTGTTCATCATATTTCATCTTCATACACACACTATTTCATGATATCTAAATGTAACTTCACAGTCATGAATCCATTTGAATTTAAAAAAGAAAGACAAGCTATTCTCAATATATTGGATACCATATAAAATATGGGTGCTAAAAGCTACCCATGGCAGTAAAAAACTTAAGTATATAATACAATTAATCGTCTTTTAGACTGAGGACTGGCAAGTCCCGGTGGTGTTATTTCATATCACATGGGGAACGTAATTGTTAAGTGATGTAAGAAAATTCCCCCTATTGCAGATAAAACTTTCAAGAATATTTTCCATAAAATCTGTCCCCTTTTGCCTAAAAAAACAACAAAAAACCCAAATAGGCTCTATATACAACCCTTCTTTTGGCTTTTTCAGTTCAAACTTAAACAAAGTATCAAGTACTCTTTTTTCAAGGAATTTGCCAGTGTCATTCATATCACAACTTTCTCTTTGAAATATATAACCCTTTTTGTGAAATTAATACGTAAAATATCTCTTTTTCCCCTTCAAATCTGTGAATACTGAAATACTTGAAAATGTTCTGTTTTGCAAAATTTCTTAATATCGTGCGCAAACAAGGACAACGTGAAGTGATACAGGGAGGGGGATGGGGGACAGAATCACTACAAATTAACAACTTTCTCCATTTAGATGTCTGGTGAGTTTCCATCATTCGCTGGATGACTGCCATCAAAGTCAAGTCGGTTGTAGTGCTCTTTATAGAAGAGCATAAGAGGGATGCATATAACCACAGATCCTAGCATCACCCAGTTCAGCCAAGCAAAGTCAACTGAAAATTTGAAGAAACAAAAATAAGACAATAATTAGCTATAAAAGCTAGGGTAAAACATGTAATTTCCAAAGCTCTTCGGAAGCGTGTTGGGACGTTATATCATAATGTGTTATGTGCTATACAAGAATGGATTACTATTATTACATTTGATTTCATTATTTCTTATGAAATGATCAGTAGTAGAGGCGTCAGGGTGAAGTGGTTGAACACTTGACTGAAGAAGTGAAGGTCATGGGTTCAAATCCCAGTAGATGTGATTACACCCGGAAGTTGCCTAATTAAGTCATACTTGAATTCAATTGGCATCACAATATTTTTCTTGCAGAAATTCTCTTTTGTGATTTTACACTACGATATGTAATAACGAGAATCTTGAATGTATTAAAATAATGCAAAAATGAATTTTGATTATAAGTTAAGAGACAGCTTTGAAGAGGGATGCATTAAGGCTCTTTGTCATGCACTCATCAAAGTAAACTGCAACAGCTAATCTGCTCTAGTTTATATGAAATGGCTGAACATTAATTTATCTTTTATCAATGGCTGTACAGTGCGTCCCAGAAAAAACGAAACCGAGAAGTATCGATGTTCTATCATAACTTAATCACAACTATAATTAATGAATGATACATATTTGGAAAGCTTAGAGTCTCCTCTTTCATATGATGCTACTCAGATAATGCATATTTCACGCATGAGTGATTAAAAGCAATTTGAAGGAAGGAAACCAAAAAGACATTTGGCGGGCGGTATCTGAATTTCGAAGAAAAAATCACATTTCTAGAAAGTTGAGTTTCTGCCCTTTCATATGACACCTCAATCAGGAAAAATGAGCGAGGAATGACAAAGTTCTGTTTGTTTAGTAGTGCTTGCATTTCCATAATTTTATTAAACGAATTCGTTTTCACTGGCTGCCTGCCGTATCAATAAACGAAATTAACAAAAGACTTAACTCCGTTTCGTTGACAATCAGCCGTAGACGAGAGTCTTCATGCATGGCTGATTGTCAACGAAACGGAGTTAAGTCTTTTGTCAAATCTGCTTTTTGCTACGGCAGGCACCCAGTGAAAACGAATTCGTTTGTTAAAATTATGAACATGTACGGTCTACTTTAAACAAACAGAACTTTGTTATTCCTGGCTCATTTTTCTTGATTGAGGTATCATATGAAAGAGCAGAAAATGAACTTTCTAGAAATATGAATTTTTCTTTGAAATTCAGATACCGCCCGCAAAATTACTTTTTGGTTTCCTTCCTTCAAATTGCTTTTAATCACTCATGCGTGAAATATGCATCACGTGAGTAGCATCAACTAAAAGAGGAGACTCTAAGCTTTCCAAATATGTATCATTCATTAATTATGGTTGTGATTAAGTCATGATAAAACATCGATAATTCTCGGTTTCGTTTTTTCTGGGACGCACTGTATATGCTTTAATAGCTTCACATTACCACAGACAGTCAATAAGAGCCACTTATATAGTCCTATTTTAGTTTTCTGTTCATTCTTGCAGTTGACTGATCGATGAGTGCAAGACAAAATGCTTCATAATGTATCTCTTCATTGTTATTCTTTGTTTTTTTATGAGCACATGCAGATTCACAAGGTGATACGACATATTGCTTCATCAATGTTTGTTCTAAGTTTTCTTTCATCAAAAGCATATAGGGCTAGTTTGAGGGGTGCATTTGGATTTTTAGGTTAGGTTTAGAGTTAAAGGAAACCAAAACCTTCATACAAAGTTACTTTTATTGTAAAGTTTAAGATATTTAAACAATATCAGTGAAAATTTGAACAAAATCGGGCAAGGAATAAGGAAGTTAGAGCCTTTTGAAATGACTAGTCACTAGAGGGCGGTATTCAATTTGATGACATCATCTGTGAACAACTCTCCATGCCTTTTGTACATCAAATTTCATATTTTTCCTTCTTTCTTGTGATTGAGATAATCTACTCCCCTGAATGCAAGATATAGAATGCAAAATGATATTCTACTTCACATGTTATGAATTCGGATCAAGAACACAAATAAATACGAAGAAAACAAAAAAATTGTGAAATTTGATGTACAAAAGGCCTGGAGAGTTGTTCACAGATGATGTCATCAAATTGAATACCGCCCTCTAGTGACTAGTCATTTCAAAAGGCTCTAACTTCCTTATTCCTTGCCCGATTTTGTTCAAATTTTCACTGATATTGTTTAAATATCTTAAACTTTACAATAAAAGTAACTTTGTATGAAGGTTTTGGTTTCCTTTAAGGTTAGGGTCAAGTATAGTGCATGGATCTAGGGTTGCACTTAGGAATTTAGTTAGTATAGGAAATCACTGCAGAGCAATATATTTTTACAGGAGCAATATGTGTCTTTTATTCAAACACATACCAACAACATATACTTGAAATTGCCTCAATGACAAGATCATACAAACCTATGGATGGGACCATGGGTAGAACCAGGAAGCCTAGAGTAGTTACATTATTCAACATAGTCATCATAATTGTGGTCGTCTCTTCACCGATGGGGAAAGCGCCCTCTACGGTTATCTCCAGAAAGAGTGGTATGGTGGAGTTGAGGAACAATCCAAATAGAATGACAGTGACATACAGGCAAGCTATAAAAGAAGACAAAATAATTTGTTTTGAGGTTCGGTTTCATGTTTACATAAATGGTGACGCTTAAAGCCCCACTGCACTACTTATAGCTACCTGCGCCCTCTATATAGCTAACAATGCCTAAAGGTGCCTGTTGGTCCCCCATGATCCCCTTTTTCTTATGTTAATTGAGAGCTGATTTGATGAGATACCCGCCTGTCAGTGACCTTGCATATAGGTCTAATCCCCCTGGCCAAATTAGTGCTGACGGGTTTTAAGGGGTCGTTCAGATATGTCGCTGCAGTAAAGTGTTTACGCTTCACATTTCTATGTCTTATGACATAGAGCTGAGTGAACATGCCCAATTAAGTCTTTTGTTGCGCAGTCAGAGTTGCCATTCATATCTGAACAAGCCACATGTACAATCGTCCACCTCCAGAATACAGGGTCCAATCAAAGATGAAATATAGAAATAGAAATTGAAAAAAGGACACTAATTACAAACATCCACATATAAATGATCAGTCCAAAGTTCAATGAGCTGAAAGATAACAAATAAAACAATCAATCAGTGATGTTTTCCATAAATGAAATGTAAGGTTTCAAGCTCCTTTTTCAATGTATACAAGGCAATTAAATTAATGATGAAATTTCAAAGGTAGACCAACGCATCTGTACTACTATATTAAAGGTAATACAAAGTTTTGGGAAAATTCGAAAATTGGGTGGATAGTGATTCTTTACAATTTAGATGCCCCTGTGGATGTATTATAAGCATTAGAAAATTTAGCTCCTAAAACACTTCTGCTTTCGAGAAAAATTGAATGTAAGAATTTAACGGTGCTCCCTGTTGTAATATGTTATATGACTCGGTGAAATGATAGAGTCTGGCAGACGATGTAGTTACTGATTGGTAGCCATATTGTCAGACCTTTTATTCATGTATCCTCAGCGTAGCTCGGCGTGGTATTTACATATCATAACTCATGTTAATGTAGTTCCAATTGGATATACAACATCTCCCTCACAATAGATTTTTTTAAAATGAATAACCAAGAAAAGTTATAACAGTTAATCATAAAACCTCTTGAAACTCCAAACACCTGCAAGCAAACATTTTGCAAATATCAATACCTTAAAAATACTTTAACATATGCCCGACTGATTGCCAAGTAACAATTAAGGAATATGTTTATGATTCACAAGAACCCAAATTCGCAACCTTACTTTAGTTCCATAAAGTAGTCCATTTTTTTTTTGAAAGATTAATACGTGGAATACCTAAAATCAAAATGATAAAAATAAAACTATGTGGTTACATATACATCAGCAAACACATGCCTATACAGTTTTTTTTCTTTCTATATTGACATTTCCAACTTCTTATTCGCTAATCCAAACTTGGCCATTTAGAAGTAAATTGTACTTACATATATTTACAACCAAAATACTGTAATACTAGTTTGTAAGCAAAACATTGTTTCAAATTTGCTCATATAAAAAACTTTGCTGGGCAGAGCTATTGAACAACACTATGGAAACTTTAGAACATATATTCAACTTTGTTCTCGTATTCTTAAAACATTTATAAAAAACTCAACACAAAACACTGTATTCAAGAAAGTTATGCTGCTTGATTATCCAACATAAAGATACCCTTGGGCACATTTCTTTACATTAGCATCATTGCATGCCATTCTATTTATTGTATGCTATTTTTCTCTTCTTCTTTTCTGTTTTTTGTTTTTGTTTTTGTTGCTATGAATTAGTAATTAAAAAATTAATCTCGGTTATTTTCCAATATACATGAAGTACGTGTCTTTATGTGAGATTCTAACTATAAACTGGAACCTTTGTTCAATCTATATAGTCTGTCATTTTTGTGTGTTTTAATTCTTCTTCAAATTGTTTTTGGTAGTGTTTAACGATAACGGACAGGTTTATTGCTAATGCGTCCAGAACGTGTTCTGTAAGGGTCTGTCTCGGATCCTGTTTGGTGGTCTAGTGACTGGTCATGGTCAAGTCCGTCTGCAATTCTTTTGTTCATTGGGGTAGGTGTGTTAACTAGGCGCGCATCGTTAGTTGGCTCTGCCAGACGAGGCGTCTGTGGAACATCTCTCAAGTGTACCCTATTCCTTCTGAGTCGCGTGCCATTTGTGGTTGTGACTATGTACGACCTGGCCTGTAGATCATTACATATGTTTGTCACCTCAGCTGGAATCCAAGTGTGGGATTCTTTGTCCAGGAAGCGGACTTTCTGTCCTACTCTGAGTGGCTGGAGCTCTTGCTTGCTTCCAACCGCATCGTAGTCTGTCTTCATGCGTCCCCTGCGCTGCTCCAAACGTTCCTGGTTCTTTTGTCCTTGATATGTTGTATTCGAATCAAGGTTAGCAGGAAGTAGTGTTCGGACTTGGCGGCCGAACATCATTTCGGCTGGGGATGGAAGATGGGCATCCACTGGAGTACATCGTAGGTTTAGTAGAGCTGCTGCTGTACTTTCTCCAGTTGCCTGTGTTTTCCGTATGATCTCTTTGACTGTTCGGACTGTACGCTCTATTTGTCCGTTTGACTGGGGGTACCTTGGTGAGGAGGTCTGATGCGTAATTCCCCAGTCCTTGCACATTTGCTGAAAAGCGGCACCGATGAATTGTGGGCCATTGTCTGACATAATCTCTGTAGGAGATCCCAGAAGGCCAAATATGCCAGTTACGGCATTCACCACACTTGCACTCGTTGTGGAAGTCAACCGGTGTACGACTGGGAATTTCGAGTGATAATCAACTATAAGAAGATACTGAACCATATTCAACTCAAACAGGTCCATGCCTACTTTGGTCCAAGGTGTGATAGGGATTTCATGAGGAAGGAGTGGTTCCCTTCTCTGCTCAGGCATCCTTTCCTGGCATTGGGTGCACAGTCTGACACTTTCGTCAATCTGGCGATTTATGTTTGGCCAGTAAACCGACTGGCGCGCTAGGAGTCTCATCTTCTCGATGCCCGGATGGCCTTTGTGCAGTTGCTGAAGGATATCTTGTCTCATAGATTGGGGAATGATCACCTGCCTGCCTTTGAAGAGAACACCTCCAGACATGCCTAGTTCATCACGAAATGGCCAGAATGGGCGCAAATCGTTTGGAAGTTCCTGAATAGTTGCAGGCCAACCAGCATGAGTGAATTCTTTCACTTGCTGTAGAATAGGATCCCTGGTAGTCTCCTTCTGTAGTGCTTCTTGCTTGAGGCTCCCGAAATGGAGCAGATCGATACCCAATGGGTCCTCAACCTCGTCCAGTAGTATGCTTTCTACGTGGACATCCAGCGGAATGTCTTCTGCCTTCGTCGGATTTGGCAGTCTACTGAGCTTGTCAGGAATAATCATCTCTGTTCCTGGTCTGTGTTCAATTGTGAAGTTGTATCCTTGAATCTTCACTAAGAGCCTTTGTAGCCTGGGCGGGGCACTTGTGAGTGGCTTGCTGCATATCATCACAAGCGGTTTGTGGTCGGTCAGTATCTTGAAGTCTCTCCCAAAGAGGTAAGTGTGAAATCGGGTAATCCCGAATACAAGTGCCAGTGTCTCCCTCTCAATATTTGAGTACTGGGCTTGGCAGGGAGAGAGACTTTTCGAGGCATATGCCACAGGCGTTCCATGCTGTGAGAGGCATGCTCCCAATCCTTTGGATGACGCGTCTACTTCAAGGGTGACAGGTAGCCCTGGATCGTAGTACTTCAGCAAGCAGTCTTGCTGGATAGCTTTCTTCAGCTGGCAGTATGCCTCCTGGTGATCCTCTTGCCACATGAATGGGACATTTTTCTTCATGAGATCACGCAAAATAGCAACTTGGTCTGCATAGTTCGGGATGTAGGGTGACAGGAAGTTCATCATGCCTAGAAACCTCTGAAGGTCCTCCTTATCCTGTGGGGTAGGCATTGTGTGGATATCTTCCACCTTGCAGGGATCGGGACTGATTCCTTCATCAGAGTAAATCGTCCCGAAGAAGTTGATCGAGCTCGCTTTCACTACACATTTGCTGCTGTTGAAGACGAGTCCCTCCTTCGAGGCCACCTCAAGCAGCTTTGTGAGGTTTAGGTCGTGTTCTTCTTCCGTCCTGCCCATGACGACTATATCGTCTGCTATGCAAACACATCCTTGGGTCTGCCCTATTATGTCATCCATTCGCTGTTGGAATAGATCTTGGCTTGTGGAAAGCCCAAACGGAAGACGAAGAAAACAATACCTCCCGAACGGAGTACGGAATGTAGTCAGCTCTTGTGAATCTTCACTCAGATGCACTGACCAATAGCCAGATTTCGCATCTAACTTAGTGAAGAACTTCCCATTGGCAAATGATGGGTTGATCTCTTCGAGTGTTTGCATTTTGTGAGGGCACCGCTTGAGACTTTCATTCAGGCGCTTGGGGTCTAGGCACACCCGGATTGATCCATCCTTCTTTACTGATGTAGTGATAGAGCTGCACCAATCAGTGTGATGCGTTACCTTACGAATTACACACTGTTTTTCCATCTTGTCAAGCTCGGCTTTCAACTTATCCTTGATATGAATGCTGCACTTCCGTGGGGCATCTATGTGTGGATCGGCATCTTCCTTCAACAGAAGGGTAGCTGGGTCCTTGAAGTTACCTATGCGGTCGAACTGGCCCGGCCATCGTGAAATAAGGTCGTCTACTGTCCGTATGCATGGTGCTTGACCTGGAACATTTGTAGGCACTTCAACACATTGTTTCACCGTGTGGATAGTGACCAGCTTGAGGGCCTTGCTGCTTGAAAGGCCTAATATTGAAGGTCCTGGTACATCGACCACGAAAAACTCCCGTTTAGTCCAACCTGAATCCTCATATTGACACATGAGATCAAGAGAACCGATACAAGGGATAACCGTTTCACCATAGGCCATGAGCCGTACGCGCCGTGGCCTTACAATAGAGCGCCACTGGCCATCGGGGTACATTTTGTTTACAATACGAAGAGGGAGTGTGTTGCCCCCTGCTCCAGTATCTATCTTCACCGTCAGGTGATGTTGTCCGGCCTTGCACGGACAAGCAATATCTAATGCTGCGAAAGCTTCCTTGTCCTCTTCTTCGTCCTTGGTGTCCATGCTTGAAATGACTATCGTGTTGAAATGCTGAGGGATACAATCCTCTTCATGGGTATAGGGTATCTGTTCATTCACTTCTAGATGCGAAGTGTCAACCTTCTCATGGCTCGGTCCACGTCTTCTATCTGACTTGGACCTGCAGAATTTGGCCCAATGCCCCTTCTTCCCACAGTTCTTGCAGTAATCATGATATGCTGGGCATTTCCTGGGAGGATGATGCAGTCCACAATTACCGCATTGTTTGCGCTCACTCATTCTGGGTCTGCCATCTTTGCTAGGTCTCTGTGGTTTCCTACTGAACGCGTCAATGTTTGACACTGGGGCCAGTTCTGCCAGACACTGCTTGCCAGCAGCAATGGCCTCATATTGCCTTCCTAGTGTGACAACATCCGTAAGGGGGTGGCCTGCTGGTTTCTGCAACAAATCTCGCTGCAGACCATCAAAATGCGTAGATGCAATTACCAGTTCAATTAATCGTTCGTTGAGTTCTGCATCTGTGAAAGTGCATTGGCGGCATTTGTCCCTACAGCGGGTCACAAAATCGTTGATGGATTCTTCGGGTTTCTGCCTATACCTCATAAGTTCAAGACGGTGGATACGAAAGTTAATACTGACTTTCAACTGCTTCTCGAAAAAATCCCATACTTTTTCTGGTTTATCTTGGTCTGCAGTACTAAGACCTGAAGCATTGAGGCGTCGCAAACCTTCTACACCTAAAGCAATCTTTATCTTTGTTGCTATCTTCACTTCATCTGTAATATCTAAATCTTTCAAGCATAGTTCCATGCGCTGCTTATAAAGAGAGAGAATCCACTTGCCAAGTCGGGCATCTGCCAATTCATTTCAGGGAGACGCGCCATATTTAATGCGTTGCAACTCGGTAAGTCCAACAAAACCACTCCGTCTCAATCGATACCTATGCTACGAGTGCTCACAGTACGTGATCAAAATAAGTTCTCACACAAGACACGCATCAATAATTGTCAATGGGCCGAAAGTTATTTGCATACCGGTAAATAGAAATATGCCCAGGTATTAGCAGTAAATCACCTATTGGCCGGAACTACTTGAATGCTGCTCACATCAAATTTCAGGCAAAATCAATTACGAGCATACACTGTAAATGCGTGTAGATCCATACCCTGTGCTAGTACATGCTTATGGGTGGTTCTATAGCTGCTGCTACAAAATTTTGGAGCTAAATCCGATCCGATTTGGGCCACTCAATTTGGTCCTACTCAGTCTGGGAATCAGATCTCAATTATTATTATCGTCTAACAAAGTACACAAATTGTCACAATATACCTGAATACTTGGACTATTTATTAACTTTTCTGAACCTGAAACACAACTAATCAACAGATCTTTCTTTTGGTCCAGACTAGATCCCGTTTAGTTTTTTTGGGATTTTCGTATAGATCTAGTTAGGCTAAAATATAGTGGCCTACACTCTGCACTATATACCTCTTTAAATAATCTACGTCTACTGTAGATGTGTACTTAGTCTACCAAAAAACTACAAAAACAGAATTTAAAACATTGATATCAGCACCAGCAGACTTCGATTTAGATCTAGACTTAGAGTCTAGTCTAGTTACAATTGATAATGATGATCCAGGTCTAGTGAGCTAAAGTCAGACCTGGATCCCTAACTGGTACTCAGTCCCAGATTTAGACTCTCACATAGTATTCCAGACTTAGTCTAACACTAACAGTAACACCCATGTGTTAGACTCCCTAGGCCAGATACACCTAGCTATAGACCCAGGCTAAGTTACATGAAACGGATAGGGTCTATATCGTTC
Source organism: Strongylocentrotus droebachiensis (assembly GCA_035222895.1). Classification (NCBI taxonomy): domain Eukaryota; kingdom Metazoa; phylum Echinodermata; class Echinoidea; order Camarodonta; family Strongylocentrotidae; genus Strongylocentrotus; species Strongylocentrotus droebachiensis. Next base: position 95,118 of record JAVYIG010000700.1, read on the forward strand.
TAGATCTAGACTAGGCTAATAGATCTAGTAATAGTACAAAGATCTAGATATCTAGAGCAGGCCTACTCAACTGGCGGCGCGCGCGCCACTTGTGGCGCTTGCGGTCAGTCAGAGTGGCGCGCGGCTGTTCCAAAAAAATAAAAAAAATTAAAAATTAAAAATTAAAGAAAGAACAACATTAAAAAATTATATTTTAAAATAAAAAAACTCAGAAAAATCAAAAAGTCACAGTCGAAGTTGAGCCCAAAATGTAAGGAAGTAATTGTGTTTGTTTGATTTTCACTTCATTTTGACATTTTCCGTGTTTATTGCACCAAAATAACTACATATAAATTAACTTCCAGTGTAGATTTTAGCCAGGAATTGTACTAATTATTTCACATCAATATGAAATTATGATTGATGTTTTATGGAACAAAAAGGTGTTAAAAATGCCACATCTGGGCCTTAAAAAAGCCCCAAAATCCACTAGCTTCCGGGAGCTTCGCCCCCTGGACCCCACCCGGTATCGGCTCGGTCGCTACGCTCCCTCGTAACACAGTCACCAAACATACAGGTTGGCACTTCAACCTCAATTCATTTTTGTTTTGGCGCTTCTAATAAACTAGTTGAGAAGGCCTGATCTAGAGTCTACTCTAGGGTCTATTCACTCAACAAAGGCAAAACATATTCACAATCACATCATGATCAATTGAATTATCAGAAAGTATCACAGGATACCTCCCTGCAATCTGTTCTTATTGTCATTTGTTGTTTTGTTCAGGATGTTCCAGATGTGGATAGACTCTATAACAAAGTCAGATTTAGAGCCTTGTCTTTCTTGAATTGCCTTGTCACAAATGTCGAATCACTTCACAAACAAAGACACAATCACAGCTTCGCTTGCTTGTGCGATGTCGCATGCACGGCGATGAGAGCTGGAACCGATAATGGATCAGGCCTCAGTCCTGTTGTCTATGCGATGATGAAGCGTTGGATCGGTGATCTGGTCCAAAGCCCGTTGTCCTGACTGCACTGGGACCCAAAATATAGATAGGCCTAGACTATATTACAAAGTCCAAGGCGATGCTTGTAGATTCACGCCGACGTCGATCTAAGGTAGATCTAGTTGTTGCTAGCTGCTGCTGAGGTTATTTTGACTTTGAGTTTGATGCAAACAGGTCGCGTCCGTCCTCGTCCGCGTTGATCACGGATAAAAAAACCAATGGACGCTGTCCCAATCACTGTCGTTACATCTCCTCTCTCGGTCTGCTGTGTGTAGCGATCAGTGCTACATGCACATTATTATGCGGGGAAGACAGTTCCCAGTGCTATTCGGCATTAGCGGAGGCTCGGTGGCTCGTACCCGGGTAGTGCAGACGATAGGTTGTGGGGTGCAGTGCGGGAACATCGATGTTGGCAATAGTTGTCGACGACCAAACTTCTACATAGCAGCTAGTTCTCATTTGGTTCAGTTCAAGTCGAGGAAAACTGCGGTAGCTAATGTCCGATTATCTATGATTAGCATGGTATTCTCCTTTCCGCTGCCACCATGTTGTAATATGTTATATGACTCGGTGAAATGATAGAGTCTGGCAGACGATGTAGTTACTGATTGGTAGCCATATTGTCAGACCTTTTATTCATGTATCCTCAGCGTAGCTCGGCGTGGTATTTACATATCATAACTCATGTTAATGTAGTTCCAATTGGATATACAACACTCCCGGTAAATTTTGATAAATTTCAAATAGCGCCTACGGCCGTACGTACAATGGTAGCTGCGACCATGAAAATCTCAGAATATGTAGTTGTGATATATAATTTCCAAACAGGAATAGCTAATCGGACGATTTTAGTCAAGAAACATTGTTTTATAGCTTATGTAATATCTTGACCATGAGAGGGAGCTTTACAACATAAAGAGTTTATTATTTACAATTTCATAACTTCAGACTCGATTTCAACCGCGACAACGATCACTGAATATTGTAGGATCGCGTATGCTTCCAATATGTTCATTTGAACCAAATTCATGACCCCATACCAAAACTTTGTATTACCTTTAACATGGTGAATGATTGGCTTTCCACTTCAAATGCTCCCCCTTAAAGGTACCATGTCCCTTTTGCAGCCAACCTCAAATTCTGTAGAACTTGGCAGAAATTATAAATATGTCATGTATGTCCTATCTGTGAAATTAAACGTTAGCAGTGTCCTAATATGCAAATTATGCAAGGAAACCCGTTTACTTGCTAGACTTCACTGTCAGACATTATTGAGTGACTGACTGGCTTTTTTTTTCTTTGGTAATAACATATATAAAATGAGCTGTAAAGGGTACATGAGCATTTGTCTACATCAATAATCTAGTTCTTTTGATGGCCAAAATTTAAATGATTGAATCTTTGCGCAGCATAAAACGTATGACCGTTCGGTACAATGGTCTGAAAATCAAGAATATTACTTATTGGCTCTATAGCTCCTAAGAGGATTTGACAACTAATAGTCGTTATTTTCCCACTTGAAGACATTTTCGAGTCCCACCTTTTTTAGGGAATATCTTTCAAATGCCGTTGGAATTTAATAATGATAATAAAAACACTATTAAAAAACAATAATAATAATGATGATGATAAAAACACTAACAATAATAATAACAATAATTATAATAAGGTAACACTCCCTTTAGGAGCATTCTATTTTGCATGTACTAACATTTTCAGCCATAATTGCATTGTTTGGTAGATGTATAAAATCTCTTACCCAAGTTGAAAGGGATGTAGTCATTGACGAGAAGAATAGCCACGGTAAGAGCTACAGAGGATGTTACGATGAGGAATAGAAGAATGGGTTTCATCTTCCCAGTAAAGTAATCTGCACATCTGAAGCAGAAAGCACAAAGTAATTATAGTAGTAGTATGTAATAGTAGTATGTAGTATGTAGTAGTAGTAGTAGTAGTAGTAATAATAATTCATCATCATCATCAATAGTGATCTGTCAGTTTATGACAGGTCAGTGACCCATTCAAATTTTTATAGCAAGTGTCTCTCCATGTTTCTCTCCAAGTTCCTCGGTCTTGAGCTTATCGTTTCATCGTTTCATACCCTAGCTGTTGCTCCACATTGTGTGATTACATTGTCTAGAAAGCCTTTACAAGGTCTTCCCCTCTTCTTCTTTCCATGAATACGACCTTCTTATGACTCTGAACATCAAGCCCTCATCATGCCGCATTATGTGTCCAAGCCATTTCTTCTGTCTCTCTCTAATCGTTTGAATCAGCACCCGCCTTTCTTAATAATTATAGTAGTAGTTATAATAATAACAAATAATGATGATTATAATAATCGTCATAGTAATAATAATACTATACCGGGTAATAATAATAATAACAGTAATATTAGTAGATGAACAAGAAGAAGTAGAAGAAGAAAAATAATTTTGGTGATATTAGTGACTATTTTCTCTATGATCGAGGTATAATACACATGCATATTACATACTTCGTGGTAAGAAGAAAGAACCGGTAACAATAATAATGATTTACCTAGGGCATCAACCATATAAATATACTCTAATGCACTAGCAATGTTTTCTATAGCTTATTTCTTTTGTAGAATTCACTGAAACAAGTAGCTATAATGTTTTAGGAGAATTTGGCGATTAATTGACCTTTGATAGTTAATTTGGCCTCTGCTGGCCCCCAATTTTTGATTTGCACAGTACAGGTTCTTTTTTATTTATTTTCTAGTTTGTAATTTTATATGCTTGTTCGTATTGTTTGTAACTTTATCTAAATATTAGAAATGGATTGAAATTGAACAGAATAAATCTTTTATATGCAAAGAGAGGGGTAAACTGTGATAACAACATTTTCATAACTCTTTTAATCTAAAATTGTCTTTCTTTGTTGTGACATGTAAGCTGTGTGCTTTCAATGCAAATACCCCCCCCTCCTTTTTTTTTTTGGGGGGGGGTTCTTTAGTTATGATTAATTTATAAGGACATTTGGAAGGGTTGCCTTTTGTATTTGATATTGTCAAATTTATTTTATTACTATACTTCACACAACTTTGCCAAAATATACTTCAATCACTAACAAACCAATTACAGTGTATGGTAACATATATGTCCTTCATCTTTCACCAAACTAAAACAAAACTCAAGATTTATAGTGAAAATGCCACCACATTAATTCCTACTTTTCCTTACCTGCCAGTCACCGCCCCTCCAACTAATGATGCTAAATTTGTGTAAAAACCCATCCAGCCTGAGGTTGTCTAAGGATAAAACCATTTTGCAACACAAATTTTATTATCTACGTATAAATCACAATGAAGAGAGTGTACTGATTATAGTTATGATATGATATATAAATATAATAATATTACATTTTTAAAGCGCCTTTTTATTTGAATTTTCGCTTTTGAATATATTTTATTTTAACATTACAAAAAGCTCTAGTTAAAACTATACCCCACCACTATAGCACAGCAGTCAATGGGAATCTGGTGGGGTTGGACTACCCCAATTTCGTTTCTCTCGTTAAAACTTTGAGAGAGCTACTACTATTACACAGTCACCAATGGGAATCTGGTGGGGTTGGACTACCCCAATTTCGTTTCTCTCGTTAAAAACTTGGACAGAGCCTTGAGGCTCTGCGTGAGAGATTATGATATTGGATTGCAGCTGGACTCTTCATCATCTTACATAATACTAGTGTAAAAAACTTTTACTGGGGCTCTGCCTGAAAGGAAATGAGAAGTAGGAAATCAGTATTTTACTTGTTTTAAGATATTTTCATGTCAAAAAATCACTAATAAGTTAGATGAAGACCAAATGGGGGTTTCAATTTTAAATGACGAGTTTTCGTCATGAGGATACAAATGGCACTCCATAATAACTCCAACTTAGAGTTAAGTTTGGCTTGGGATCTTTGTGAAACACCCCCAGATATTTTTTTTGCATGAAATGAGCATCTTCTTACCTGGTCAACTTTGTCACTGAAAATGTCCCCCAATTGTGATGTCCAACCATAAAACGCACCAGTGATACAAGCATAAGCAATAGCAGGAATCCAGAATGTTTCTTTCCTTTTAGTAAAAAGAAAAGAAATACACAAATACATGGTAATTACACACTGTTCGGAGGCTGTTTTTCTACTGAAATCTTGGAGTATAGTAAAATCTAAACAGAAAGTATTTTAAGTGAATCCTGGTCATCATAATTATTTGTGTTGAAAATGATAATAAGAGCCATATTTATATTGCGCATGTATTTCTCCCTGGGAGTGCACAAGATGCCTACAAATTAGTATTATTATCCTGGCTTGATGAACCCAGCTGCCCTAAGGCGCTCAAGGCATTCAAGGAATAAATTCCTACCAGGTATACCCATTTAACACACGTAGGTGAAGAATGGCAAATGCACATTAGTGACTTGCCAAAGGACTTTAGCTCCACGGCAGGACTTCAAACCGTGATCCATGTCATCCACAGTCCAGTCCACTAGACCATGACACCTCTACTATTCCCCCCTTTTTTTATCAATGAGGTTTAAACACACATGCTCTTTTCAACATTAGAATGCATTTGTGAGATGTCATCAACCAATTTATAATAAAAGCGTATGACCGTTTCATTCATACAACTAAAAAAAAAAATTAAAAACAAATTTAACAGTGAGAATTATCTCTAATGAAAGTCAGTAATGTAACACACTGGTTTCAACGATGATTGAACAGATTATTTGTTCAATTCTAATCTAAATTTGTAGTCTGTAAATGTCACATCTTGTCACTGAAAATTCATGATCATTAACAGAATTCATATATATATATATATATATATCTGTCACTCCATCAAAAAAGGTAAAACTACATGTATATGTATACAAATTTTGACCCACTTAACTAAAGCAATAATTCCAGTTCTCATATCTTGTCTCTCCGTCACAGCCGAAGCAGTAGGTGGAGTGGCAGGTTTAGCAGGGAAGCGAATCAAAGCTACTAAACATACCACAGCTACTGCACCAAACTCTGTCGAAAATCAATGGGGAAAATACATCGACATTAAAAATCTAGATGCTTGGTCTTTCGAACAAATTTCTGTGCATGTTTCAAAACTTGCA